>NW_011933274.1:93437-103465 GCF_000187915.1 Pogonomyrmex barbatus | reverse complement strand
GACATATAATTATATATATAAAGCGTCGTAAAATATGTCCATATACAAAAATTATGAAATATATCGATAAAAATGCTTTTAAAAATGACTTATAAACCTTGCAATTGTTATGGTTATAAGCCTTTTAAAGACATTTTTATCAATAAAAAGGATTTAGGATATTTTAATAGTTAAAGGGACGCAGTTAAGGGTCTAATATTATATAGATGTCTGTGGTATAAAAGCTTCTGACCTGTGTTAGGAGAACTTGCATCTTTTCCAATTCTATAGCTTGTTTTTCGATCATATGTAAAATACGATTCGCTTTGTCAATAGACACCTGCTTGAAGTCACTCAAACAATCATCGCGCAGTAGATACGCTTCCGTTTTACTGATATGCGCTGGATTGCCTATTCGCGCTAAATACGGTCCCAATTCGTTAATCTCTTGTGTGATATCATGCAAAGTTGGATGCTTTACTTTCTGAAAACAGATTGTTGTCAATTAATAAAAAAGTTTAAATAGATTAGATGACTGATAAGTACCGCTTCTAATTCGGCTATCATTTTGACTGCTCGATTTCTATCGAATAATGAAACTACGAGTTGCGGATTTAAATTTTCGTCAGCTCTTCTTCGCAAGAACGTCGTAATTTCGGCTTCGGCGTCTTTGATAGAGAGCATAGTGTGGTCTTCGTCTTTCAAATGTTTATCAAGCGCGTAAAAAAGATCGAGGCTTTTCTCTGGTGGTGCAGTCGGATCTGGCTGCAAGAAGAAAAGAGAAGAAGAAAAATTTCAGATTATGTCGTCCTGCTAATATTTTTGTGCAGAAAATTTACGTTATATCCGTAAGTCATCGTAGGATCAAAAACTAAGCGATCTCCTCTATCCGCTATTGGCGGTTTTATGAATGTACGAGTAGCTCGAGTACTTCGATCTTGTTCATAATGAAATTTAATACAGATTTCGTTTTCGATTATCGCAAATTCGCGGATAGCTACATCCTTGCAAGCCGGAATTTTCTCATTTCTGTGATATTTCTCAATGATTTTCTGCAAGATGCAAAAAGAATCAAATGTCTCATGCATTCACTATAAGTAATAAGTTTAATCAGAAATTTGTAAATTTGTATGTAAAATATTACTGAGATATGTCGAAAATGGATACCATCCACTGCTGAGCTGCCTTGGTCTACCGAAAATTCAATGTGTCTATTAAAATAAAATACAAAAAACATTAGTATTCATGGCATGTGAAAAGTTACATATGCAGAAAAAATACAAAAATATTATTTTTTTCTCAATATATCAAAATCTTTTGACATTTAACGTGGGACACGATAAAGATAAGAATATGACAAATGTCGAGACGTCAATTCACCTATATTATTCACTTATTCTATCACTTAATTAAATTTTGTTATATCATTTGCCAAATTTTACTTTGCATGCATTATTTTTGCTAATCAGATATGTTGACCCATGAGGAATCAACACCATTATAAGGATTACTAATACTACTATTATTAAACAAAATTTAAAGTGATATAAGGATTATCATTATAAGGATTACTAATATTACTATTACTAACAAATTTAAAGTGACAGAACAAATTCGAAGCGTAACTGCTGTTTCAAAAAATTTACGCAAAAACAAAACGCATCCATCTCACTCAGGTCTTAACAAAGTTAAGTTCTCCAGTTTACCTGTAATAAAGAAAATCTTCACGATTCTTGTAATATTGAGTTAAATGAAGCGGACCCAACTCTATGCGCGACAGTCCATCAAACTGTGCGCTATCATAAAAATCTATTGCTCTCTCGCTGTCTATCGAATTACTGCCGGATGCAAAGTAACGATGCGCTAAAATATTTTTAATGTTAATACAAAACGATTATACCGAGTTCACGTTATAATTTTACTTGGAATTATACATATACCTTTGCAATAGTCTGATCGACCCTTATCGAAAGAATCTACGACAGTATCAGTAACGAAATCTTTTCTGGATTCCACAAGACAGTCGCTTCTATTCAAGTATTTTTCATAACTTTGAATAGGATTGATGTATTTATAATCGTCATAAATAATAATCTTCTGAATTAAACCATCGGTCCGAATATATGGCGCGTATAATTCTACCTTGGCCTTTTTATAAAGTATCGTTTTGCTGCCCTGTGGATATCGTCTTTCAAAATCTGGAAAATATGATGTATAAGTAAATACATTATATAGAACATACTAGAATATTCTGTTAAAAAGAAAAAAATAAAAAAAAATATATATATTATTAGTTTTGTTGTGTTATAATAATAACTAATAAATAACTAACCTACTTAACTTAACTTACTTACTTAATTTCCGTTTTTTTTTTATTTTATTTATTTTATTTATTATTTATTTATTTTTTATTTGTTTTGTTATTATTATTATATATATATATATATATATATATATATATATATATATATATGTATATTGAATTTATATATTACACACACGATGTCCCTATATGCCCATATTAATTTTTTTTTTTATAAAATTTTTGTTGGATAAGAAAAATAATAATAATGAAAAAACATAAAAAATAATCAAAAGAATAATTTCGCATTGTTTCTTTTACAAAAAGTTATGTTTTAAGAAATGAGAAATATTGTCCATGTATAATCATTAGAGTGTCCCAAAACTAACCGCGCATTTCCTTCTAAGGACAAATTTTTTGGAATATTTTAAAACAAAAATCTTGATACAAAAATCTCGAGGTTACAATAATTTTTAAATTATTAGCAATTGAAGTTCATAAATTACAAAACTGACATTTCGCCCGCTCAAACAGTGATGATGATATGATAAGTATTACTGTCGACGAGTTAACACCATCGAGATTATCATAGAAAAATGCAATGATTTTTATTAAGAAATCGAATTTCTGCTTCGAAACTTATTCGTTTATAACATAATTAATATTGCAACATAATATTACAAAATATGAGTTGTCAAAATAAATTCATTACATGTTCATTTGCCTCATATGATAAAAATCGTTCATGGTAAACATTGTAATAAATAGATAAATTATTTTTTATCTTGATATATAAAAGATTGACTATGTTAATAAAGTAAAGCTGAAACATATCAATAAATGTCTATTTGATTCTACAAGCTTATTCAAACAAATTTACATAGCTACAAAATTTGATTATCGATATATTTTTATAAAATCAGCTTTGAGCTGCTGCGTCGTAAGTCCGTTAAAAATAATGGCACGTATAGTTCGTGATATAAGCAAAATTAATTTTGAATTTATATATATAAAAATTAATTTCAAAAGTAATTTTGCTCAAAAGACGTGTCGTTCTAAACTCATCTAATTATTGCAATAAATATTATTACATGTGGTCGAAAAGAATGAGATACTTGGCGGATTAAATATTTTGCTGCTTCTGGACGCCAACATTTAGCCGCCTCCTCAGGTGACTTCATTAATTCATCAAATTTGATAAAAGGGAAAATGGATAAAGAAAAAGTTTATACTCACGCATTTGCTAGTGAAAATGTTTATAAATGTATTTTATAAAGGTGTATACTTTAAAATGGTAGACTGGAAAATTTTCTGTTTTCGAAAATTTGCCGTCCTCTCAAATTTATCGCCGACCACAACCCGAGTGATGTCTCCGAACGCAGTCTCGTATGGGCGTTTCGTATGGGCGTGGTAGGTGGAGGTAGGCAGTAACAGGAATAAACTCTATTCGACGTTGAACTCCACAGTCTCTACACCATGGCTGTGTTCCAGACTTCACCGCCACATAAAAAAATGGCTACATTCAGCAGAAACAGCAGCTTTGCGCAAGTGTTACAAATTCCTTAATACGATTGTCAGTGTGATCATATGAGTTTTATATACTTAAATCCAGTGAGAAAGAACAAAAAAATAATAATATATTAAAAAATCTTACAACAGTGCCTGATATTATCATATAAAGCTATTATTAAACAATGGGTCTTATGAAAGTTTGCATAAGTGTAAAAATTAGGATTAATTTGTAATATATCTCTTATTATCTTGTATGTATATTAGATAAATGTATATATCTAAAAAGATATTCAATCCAATTTAAAATTGCATTTTTATTGTTCTCAGCCAAACTTGATTATTCACATAGCATTTGATTACAATCAAAAAATGAGATTTTGTCCGTTCTCATTTCAAGATCATTGTCTTAATTAATACTTAAAATGCAAATATGATTTTTGGTTGTTTAAAGTATATACTTAAAATAATCTTAAATATAAAAATTGATTATGAATAATAATATATAATGTAACAAGAGATATAGCATATCGACAGATAATATCATATCGACAAATCATCATATTGACATACTCTTGAATACACTCAAGAATGGTTATTCAAAATTCTAAATTATTCAATGTTCCTCAAGCAATATTTAAATTGGCAACATATTTGTATTTGTATGAAATAATGTATTTATAAATAATGTTTGTATATAAAATAACTTTATATATGATGTTTAATTTATTTACTATTTTATTTAATTCTCTTTATTTAATTTAAAATATCGACCAAATTTTATCATTTTTTTAATTTTGTTTCAACAAATTAATACAGTTTATGTTTGCATCATATAAATAATAAAACAAACTTTATTCTCAAATTTTATGATTTATACAATAATTTTATATATGATAAATATGTATACATACTGTATATTACAATATTTATTATAATTTTAAAAACAATATAAGTTTACCTCTGTTTTTTTTTTCAAACAAATCCTTAAATGCAAACAAATGTTTTGTTTTTAAATGTGCCAAGAGGTTAGAAGGTGTCCCAAAAGTTTTCGTCTTCAGAACATAATTTACATTTAGTAATATTTCTCTTTTCTGATTAAAAAAAATAGTTCCACACAGAACTCATTATGACTTTATATAACACAAACAAAAGAATGATATGGCACTTTACACAGCAAAACACATGTGATCTTAAGCAAATATTAAGCGCGCGAATATTTCAACAGTACGGCCAACTTATGAATTACACAGGTGCAACCAACAAGCGGTCTTTTTTTTTGTAATTGAATTAGTGTACACTCATTGTACTTAAAATGAAATAGAAATATATTTAAAGTTTGACAAAAGCGAAATAGAAAGTCTTACTGCAGTTCAGTGTATAAACAGAAAACAAACCTAAGGTTAGTAGCATAAATAGGCTATCAATTTAGGCTATGGTCCATTTAGCGCTGCAAAAGTTTCGAAGCGTTTGATTAACCAATCAGAACGAAGAATTTTATTTAAGAAATTATTATATTTAAGAATTGACCAATCAAAAAATGCCTGAAGCATTTGTAGCACCAAGTGGACTACACCCTTAATCCTACACATGCTTTAAAGCATTTTTTTGATTGGTCAATTGATAAAATTTCTTGTTCTGATTGGTCACACGCTTCAAGGTATTTGTAATGAGAATTTGATTGATATTTCAAGTCAGCTTTCACAGTTGGTAGTCTGATACGGATCCAAGTAGTGTAGCGAGTTGAGTTGATAGCTGCGTTCAGCAGAAAAAGTAGCTTTGCAACTGTTGTGAAATTTTTTAATGATTGGTTTATATTTTTAATATTGGTTTATATATTTAGAGGTCCACGAGGAATTAATAAAACCAATCATATCAAAGATTTTTACAGTTGCAAAGCTGCTTTCTCTGCTGAGTGCAGCCAATCTAACAGCATTTTCAAATAACACGTTATTCGCGTATATGTCCGACATTATTCTTTTGTTTTAATGTAATAAAATCACATATAAAGAACAATCTTTCTTGGGCCATTGAGCGGATCAGATATTTTGTCCCCATAACTTAAAGTTTTTTTTTTGAATCATCACGCTCTTTCTTCGATCTTCGCTCACACCTTTGTCGTTTTTTCTCAAATTATATTTTTTTTAATTGAATCGTGGCCTGTATCGACGCCATTAGGCAGCCAAGAATAAGGAATAGTAGTAGTAATAGTATGAAAGAGAACATCAAGAATATATAAAAAAAAGTCAGTGTAAGTGAATTTATATGAATATAGCAAAGAGGCAATAAAAATTTGAGGAGAAGAGAAGGAAGCTTAGAGAGCATCTAGCGAAACAACTATAGATGATTATTTTAATCTGATTTTGTTACTTATGGATTAGTTTTTTGTCCGTGGTATGATTATGGTATGCATTGCACTCGTTCGCTATTTTTGTTATTTTAATTTTACACTTACTTTTATTAAATTAACATTTTGCAAAAATTGAAATAAAATACGTATGCCAAAATGAAGTATTTTCTGTACGCTGATTATATTTTTAACAACTTTATTTTTTGTAGCAGTTAAGCAATATAGAAACAAATTGCGATTGAAAATGAAAATACTAGCTTAATGTAAAAAAAGCTTCTCCTTTATTGAAATTATATGAAAATAATGGATGATAAAAGGGATAAATAAAAGTCAGTGCTGTAGACGGTGCATAAATTGTATTTTCAATTTTAACTCAATTTAATAATAAAAAATTCCATCGCACTGATTCTCATTTGTTATTGCCGATTATTATAATACAGAGAATCTTTTTTGTTAATATTATACGAAAAGTTTTTAAATTTTTCGTATAATATTACATTTTTTTTATTATGATTAGAAAAAAATTAGATTAGAATTATATGTTTATTTTTTGAAAATTTAATTTTTATTAAATATTTTAACAAAAACTGAAGGAACTGACTAATAGTCTTTGAAGTATTAATTATTTTGATTCGAATGTACTTTGTATGTTACAGATTAATGTAATTTCAACTCTATTGCTATGCATCATATAGATGAAAATTCTGACTTACTTTCTATTTTAATATAAAATGTTTTATATTTAATATTTTAAAGTGTTTCAGAATTGATACTTAATAATATTAATCAATTTATTAATGATATTTATCATTTGTAAATTTACTTGTAATTTAATTTTATTAAAATATTTGATTAGTTTATAATTTTATTGACTTTGTCTACTTTTTATTTGATAAATTTGATTTGAGATTTTGATTTTTGAGAAGATTATATCGTTAAAGTAAAATGCACAAATACTTTAAAATATATATATATATATTTTTATTTATTTACATACCTGAACTGTCAATGTAGATTTCATTCACATACGAAGTTGGCATATCCAAATGCTTGTTTTGTTCAATACTAATATCTTCTTCAATCTCGACTTTGTCATGTTGCATGATTTGTGGCTCACCAGGAAGCAAATGCTCCCAGAGTTCAATCCTATTCAAGTCCCAATTGATTTCAGCACAGCCTTTTCCTTGTGGCTGCATATTCATCCAATAATTCTGGTCATTCCAAATGCTTTCGATTCCTAAATATATCGAATTGGTTTCTTCATCGGCTGGGTTGTAAGACATGCCAGAAGAAGCTTCGACGAAAATTGGTTCAGCAATTTCTTGAAGTCTCATACCTTTATCTTCTGGTAAGATAACTACCCACGCGTGTATTCGATAACCAAAATATTTATCTAACTGTGGACGTTCGAATTCCTAAAATACCAATAGACTTTTAACAATTGCAATGCTGATTGACATATCGAAATAATTGATGAAAAATTTAAAAAAGCATAAGAGAAAAGGAGAAAAAAATCTTTAAAATTTTTATATCTTCAAATTGTAATAGAAAATTATGTTTTTATCTAGAAAATCATATATAGTTATATATCACATATTAAATGATAAGATTTATGTATTAGATAGAGAAAATAGGGATTGTGTTGATGTATTAGATAGAGAAAAATAGGGAAAGGTACAGAAAGAGAGGGGAGAGGGAAAGAGAAAAGAACAGAAAGGAAGGAAGAGGGAAAGAAGGAAAAAGAAAGTTTATATAAAATTATCAAACAATTAGTAAACATTTATTGAATAACATATTAAAAATAATATAAAAGGGTAACTCGTTTTTCTGTGTATACATACAGCGATCATTCTCTGTTGTTCTTCTTTCTGTCGTTGTAATTCTGCTTCCGCTTTTCTTCTCTCACGATCTTCTAACTCTAAAAGAAATCGACTCCTGAAATCAGGTGGTGCCTTTAATTGATACTTGGCAATCTTAGGGGTATCGGTTGATGGTGATGTTTGTTCTGTTTTCGGCAAGTATGGACAAATTCTTCTAGTCATGTCACAAAGGATTTGTTCGCGTGATGCATATCCATTCACCACGAATGCATTATAACCCTGCCCTAGTAGTAAACTTGCCAAAAGCGTGGCGCACTCGAAACTGTTGCCCTTCTGAAAATGTAACACCCATGTCGGCGAACATAAGCGTTCGGGCTGAAAGAAAAATCACGATTGTTAAACAATATAATAACATTTTTAACGATATGATAAACATTTTAATAATTGTCCATCCAATTCAGTTTAAAAATATTAAGATGATACAATGAAACACCTTCTTGATAGATATTTTCTTGACTTAATAAGAATCTAAAATGGAGTTGAAAACGTTTTTATACATATAAATATTGATAAAATATTATTAAAAATCGGAGGTTTATCATAGAATTGAACTTTTTAGAAGTTAGTCCCTTCAGAATTAATTTATTTTGAGACTTGCATTAAATTTATGCTAAATTTATATCGTCAAACATTAAAAGTATAATAAAAATGTAATAAAAAAATAAAAGAAAGATATTTTAAATGGAGCCTCTATTTTATGATTTTTCTAATTTTCTCAATTATGGTAGAACAATTATGTTAAATAATACTAATATTGCTAACGTTTCCTTTAGAAAAACAACAATAGAAATTATGAAAAATAATTCTTGACAATATAGCAATATATAGCAACAATATAAGTATATTCTTATATTTGCACTCTAAATTTATTCTTATATCTATTATCTATAAGCCATGTAATTGTATATTCAAGTTGTGCTTTTTAGATTTGGCTCAAATTCGAAATTGATTTTAAAATAAATTCTGAGTCACAAATTAAGGATTCAGGAATAAGTTATCTATATTAAGTAATATTTATCCAAATGCCTTCTAAAAATCCATATTTTCGAAATCTATAATATCACAGATATTTTCTTATTGAATTGTATTAGTTTAACACAAATATCACAGTATAACTTTCGATTTCCTTAGCATAATTATATAAAAAACTTTATGCTTGAATGCGATTCTTAATTCTCTATATTCATTATTTGATTTTGTAGCAATCTGTTTACTTAAAGTTCCTGAGTCATCGGCTGGCCATATTGGAATCGTGACGTCATAGGCGAGAAATGACACAATAAAGTTTATAGCGGTAGTTTTGCAAATAAAGAGATATTTGACGAAAATAACACCTAATATAACTTTAAGAAATGAAAATGGACGGCTGCTATTCTTTCCCTTCCTAATAGTTAATAAATAGCTGTAAAAAGGCATATGAAATGAAGGCTGTTTAGACAGAAAACACATGATTTGACAGCTGTTGAAAGAAGTGTTAAAAAAAATGCTTTTACATATAATGTCCGAAAATAATTTTTACTGCCGCCCATTTTTATGAATCTGGTAAGTACGAAACAAGTCACACGATTAAGACAAGTCTGCACGATTAAGAACGTAATAACGAAAATAACCGCAATAAAAAATATCGTTCGCACGTCACTTATAAAGATGAACATATAAAGATGAATAAGGATAAGAATAAGATGAATAAGGATGAATGAAGTTTCTATTTTTTATCACAACGGTACGTCAACGCGAAGTTCTCAGCTGAGTACTCAGGAGCCTTAAATACGCATGTAATATAATGAAATATATATTCTGTATTAAAAAGATAACGGAATACATGCATCTCTCAATAATTATCTTTTGAAATATCGATTATTTTGAGCGCTGTTTTAATTTAAATATTCTATTTGTGTTACAGAATCGTCATAGCTATATTGCAGAATAAGTCATTCTGTACATCGGATTGGTAAGTGATACATTTTTTTTCTATATAACAAATCTGTGATACTTAGATTATTTTTGT
>NW_011933274.1:78406-92565 GCF_000187915.1 Pogonomyrmex barbatus | reverse complement strand
TAATATCTATATATATAAGAAGATTCCTCTTCTACTAGTATACGCAAAATAAGTCGAGAATTAAATATCTCAAGAAGTATAGTATAGCGTGTTTTTAGTTATGTGTACAGATGATTTCCTTCTTGCTTTAATAGCCATGTACAAAATCTCATTCTGCATAATCTTGTGGTAATAAATTTTGTACCTTTGTGAAATAGTATGCATGGAATCTGTTTTTTTTTTAAACAATTTTGCATCTAACATTTGACAATGTGGATTTATCAAATATTTAACAAGATGGTATCGAGCCTTTACTATACAAGTATGGACTGCTAGCCTCTCACTTTTCTCATGTTAAAAGCGTATGCCTGTTGTCACCACATTGGATCGAGATATTTCGAGATTTAGGCTCCATCCCGTGTCCCAAATGACAGATAATTCAAAAATGAAATAAGAATTTCCGTAAACGGATATATTTTATTAACATTTTATAAAAAGTTGTATAATAATTTATAAAATCATGATTACTGATTATACTGATTAAAAACAGATATAAAATATATAAAAATATTATTTATTGTCCTTTAAATATAACAATTTTTATTAACATGTGTCGAGTGAAAGAATTATGTTTATTTCTTGTTTCACACGCTCCGAAGTACGATATTTTAACATTATTACGTTTAAATAAATTCATGAAATCAACTAACTCGTATTTATGATTTTCAAAAATATGTAAGTTTCGTATATGCTCGTCAAATGAAATAATATGGACTGATATGAACTGATATGCACTGATCAATCACTCACGCTTCAATGACGTCACGCATTTTAGTTCGTGGGACATGGTAGCGCCACTGTCCAAACTAATGTTGGCGTCACGAGTGAAGTGAGCTACCAGCAATCCATATTTATATAGTCATTTATATAGTCAAAGGCATCAAGCTATATGAAATATGAAGCATATTATCATATACGTAGTTCTGAAGTAACTGATGTTCTGCTTTGAATATCCTAAGCAGTTTGTTACCTTCAGACATTGTAATCTATGCTACATTGTAATCTCGCCACTATTAGACATCATCATCAATTCCGACATTCTGTGACGAAATAACCAAACTTAACCAAATAACTTTAATCAAAACAATAATAAGTGATTGGATAATCGAGATAATGTCGGATAAAACGAGCTCGGATAATCCAGGTTCTATTGTATACATATTTACAATTTGCACAAACTAATTTTATTTAAAACTATACTTTTATAGTTATCATCTGGGCTTGATTATCTAAACATGATAATTATAGAAAAAAAAATTGTAATTTTACAGCAATGATATTATAGTAGTATAAGTATGCATATTTATTTACGAAGCATTTGTATCATGAATTTAATAATTTATTATTCAGACATTTATGATGAAGATTATAACTTTATATCAATAGTCGATACTTTTCGATTATTTCCTTCTTTGATGATTACAAAAATTTGCCCAGAATTGACGGTCTGATAGTATCTCATCGATGATAGTAATATTCATTTATTGACTAACTAATAAGTATATATAGCTATTTTACAACATTTCTCTAAAATATATCACTGTTTTAATACAATATAAACAGTACTGTCGTGGGTATTCAGCAATAGAATACAGGTTTATGTAGATTCACTCGCGCAGGTCATGTTATTAGATGACTTCCATGTAATTAAACACGAACATATGATAGAACTTAGACAGGTTATAAACAGTTATATACAGCATAAGTAGAATTCTTATTATATTCGTCTGTGTTTCTTTATTTATTAATATGGCAGAATGGTCATGTGGTGTAGAAATCAAAGATATATACCGACGCAAAGTGTCCATACTGGTTATGTTTGTAGTTTTAGCATCTTGTGTAGATGTCGCACATATCGCAAATAACGTTTTATGTAAACCTATTTATAATAGAATTAACAAATTAACTAATCTTTCGATTGCACATAGAACATATTTAGAAATTCATATTTTTTGTATTTTTTTAACTAAATTAGTGTTGGACAAAAATTATTAAAAATTTAAACATATTTAAATTTATAATACTATTAATACTATTTATAAAATTTATTATAATTGTCAACATTTTCAGTCTCACATCTTTTAATATTGCTTTACTACCAATAGGCATAGATTTCCATAAATATTAAACTGTTCAGTTATGACTTTTCGTTCTTTATTATACTTATTGCAATATCAAAAAATATGATTTACATCTTCTAGTTCATGTGAACACATGTCGCTCTTTCTCTATTATATCTAAAGAGACTGTATTTTAATAAATTATGACCGCATATCAGTGATATAAGCCATAAACTACTGCCCTCTTGCAACAAGTATTGCAGTTAAAATACGAAACCATAGCTGATACAAGCTATGGTAAATTCTGTAACTCCAGTGATAACTTTGGAATTCTATGATTTCAAAAATATAAATGTATTCTATCCTGTCGGTATAATAGCAAATTATGTAATTGTTCATTGGTCACATAGTATATGCATAATTATGCAACCACCGCATTCCAAGAGATCCTCTTTCACGATGAAAGATAATGCACTTGAATACATCCGCTATGTCTTGTGTCAGTCCACAGAGAAGTAATAATAATAATAATAATACCAAAGAGTAAATACGTGAACACATTCAGTAATCGTCGACGTGAGCGGCAGGGTCTGTGAAACGGAGCGAGATAGAATGTATACAAGCAAACGTGGAGAGCACGTGGCGTGGCGTGCGTATCGTCCTCGGTCCATGACCTACGCCACTGTATTATAATCTACGAGTAGAATTTATTGCACCGTACAACGTGAACGCCGCACTCTCGTTCTCTCTTCGTACTTTGTAGGGCGATAGAGAGGGAAAGAGGGGGGAAAAGCGAGAGAGTAATAGAAACAGAGGAAGAAGAAAAATATATTGCGAACGTTATGCGTCCCAACGCGTGTCCCAGTGATCGCGTTTAAACAGTTTGCTCCCTCCGCCCGCTCTCTTTCCATCCTCCTCTCGATATCTTTCTGTCATCCATTCTTTCCTCTCTCTTTTTCTTTCTCGGCTCTTTAATTTTTTTATCTTCGGCAAATTGTCAAGAAATAATTCTCGTGGAAGTAATTTTCGCGGAATAGAGATGCGGATGTGTCTCGCGATCGTCTTTCGCTTCTCGCGGATCTCGTCGCGTCTTGGAACGCTATATGAGAAGGACTTTTTTTTTGCAGGCGCGTAGTAGATGACGACGACGATGGTGACGGCGACGACGCCGACGACGACGACGACGACGACGACGACGAGGGTAGAGAGATGGTCAGTGGGTGGCGGCGAGGGCAACGGCGGTATCCCTCGACCCTTTCGCCCACTTCCGCCCCCTCTGACCACCCGACCCAACCCATACCGAAGCAACCTACCTCCCTTCCGTCTCCTCCCCTTCGCGCTTCCCTCATCGCCGCCGTTGCCCTCGGTCGTCTCTCTCCGTACCTCGTTTCGCCTCGCCGCGCTGCGCCGCGCCGTCATTCCGTCCTCCCCCCCCGTATCCCGCTCGTCACCCGAGCCGAGCCGCGCCGCGCCGCGCCGCGCCGCGCCGCCACGGCCCCGCGCGTCACCCTCATTCCGCGCGACCCCTTCGACCGGCATCCACGTGGGACGCAAGACGAGGGTGTGAGGTAGCAGACAACGCGGAGATACCACCGCGCCGCGGCAGCTGGCACAGTGTTTCTCAACCACGAACTTACGCGAACCCGCACTCGCGTATTAATTCGTTCGCGCCATGCGAGTAGTAATTTATAACTCTTGGACTAAGAGATGCTAGATGCACCTTCGTACGTATGAACAGACATATTACGAAATATACCAAGCGCGCAGCAAGATGATAAATAGATCCCGCAGGGATTTAACAGCCACTTGGGTGGAAATTACAAACGCAGTATTTTGAGATTTTCTTGCTTTTCTTCTTCTTGCTTCTCTTCTGCTCTTATGGTCGGTTAATCGTCGTTTCTCTTTCATCACTACGTGAGTATGGAATTTCGCTTTTGATAAAAATTATCGTCTTATTCGGAGATATATATTCTAACATTATACTTGCAATTTTGAAAATTTGTAATTAATTATCGCTTTCTCGAGAATTTGCATCTCTTCGTCAACGCGTTGACCTATTTCATCGTGTTCGTGATTTTTAACTCGACCCGGGCAACGCGAAACCGCGCGTGGCAAAATGGCGCGCGGTAACGAAGGCGCGAGGTTGTTAAGCGCGACGAAATCGTGCTTTAAAGCGGATAGATTCGAATGGTAACACGAGACGCGCGCTCGTCGAGGTGAATCGTAAAAGATGGACGTCCAAAGTGTATACGCCGTCGCGATCCGTCTAAATATATCGCTCTCTCATCGACGTATCTCGTCGTCGACGAACGCGTTTGCTCGCGATTCGCGTTCGCGACAAAGAAAAGTGAGAGAGAGAGAGAGAGAGAGAGAGAGAGAGAGAGAGAGAGAGAGAGAGAGAGAGAGAGAGAGAGAGAGAGAGAGAGAGAGAGAGAGAGAGAGAGAGAGAGAGAGGGATGGGACGAGGGCCTAAATCAGGGGCGATCGCGCTGAGCGACGTCGCTATCTCTGAATATGCGAACCACTATTTGGCGTCCGCGGCGCGCACGTACCTAGAGAGAGAGAGAGATAGAGAAAGAGAAGGAGATAGAGAGAGGGAGAGAGGGAGAGTACCCCGTATTACTACATACTAGATAGTACCTAGCCTCTGCTCGTAGCCTATGTACTACCTCGCCCGTCCCCGTAGAGACGCGCGTGTAAGTGCGCGAGGTGGAAAACGCCTTGCGCGCGCGCGCGCGCACACGCACACACACACATACATACACACGTCACAGCGCGCGCGCGTGCACACAACATGACATACATATACATATATATGTATGTTTATGTACATGTGTGCATGTGCACGTGTGCTTACACCTACGCGGTTACATGCCCTACGAACCGTGCACACGAGAGCCAACGGCGAGAGCATCGAACATGCCGGCATCCCTTCGCTCCATGTGTACGCGGTGTGCAGGAAAACTGCAGAATAAAGTCGAACCCTCTCGCGATCGCAGAAGACGACAACGAGTCCTACTATCGTCGTCGTCGTCGTCGTCGTCGTCGTCGTCGTCGTCGAGGCGCGCGGTTTTATCGCGCGGCATCATTATGTGCACGCCGTACCAACTCGAGAGGACGTACTATACGAAGGGGACGTTCGTTAAAGGCGAATATCGAAAAATGAGGGCTACCGCTTCGTCGAAGACGCGCGAGCAAGCTCGTCGAAGCGTTGAAGATTGTTTGGCTTCGCGTCTGTTTTTCTCGGCTACCTTCAACGTTTTCTTTTTTTAGTATTCGCATCTTTGAAAACGAGATACGTTGAAGGAACGCTCATTAAGATAGAATATTGAAAAATAAGCACTTTGAGGACCATTAAATTATCATTGTCTACCTGTCTTTGAAACGCTACTATTCATATATTTCGGAGGTACATGATATTTTTTAAAGATATATGGATGTAGAAACGAGATTACATTGAAAAAAAAACGTGCGCTACTTCGAGGACGAGTATGCCGAGTGCGATCGCGATCGCGATGCAAGAGACGTCGCGGCTTTCATTTGCGGTCAATGCGAAACTGGTTTACGGTATTTTCTCGATAATCGCTGGCGAACGATCGGTGTGTAGTGGTTTCGCGTCGTTAATCAAGATTTCCACCTAATTTGAACCTTGTATGTGCGCTTGCGTAAGCAATGTCTCTTTCTGTCCCTTGTCACGCGAGCCGCTGATCGCCAGTCGACGAAGGCATTAAACGCGTCTATTTTTGCGCGCCGCGCTCGCGACAAAGCGCGGCGAACCGAAACGAACCTCGGCTCTTTTGCACGTTGGCGTCGATGTCCGCGGCGCGCGAACGACATAGTGACGTCAGTATTTACGCGCGATGACGCGCCGCGTTCTCGGGAGGGATGCGTGGGCGAAGGGGGTGCCATTGGCAGAAATGTTATATTCGCTGGTATTTAACGCGGCCGGCGTCGCCGGCGTTAAACGTTACCATGCACGTCATAATTGCTTCTGGTATGCGCTTCCGCCCTCCGCACTACCACCATCACCATCACCACCACCGCCGCAGCCACCGCCGCCGCCGACGTCGCCGCCGTTGCCGCCGCGTGGGCGGCCGCCCGACGAGTTTGAAACTTTGTCGTGCAACTGAACGGATTATAACGCGTTGATTGTGCGCGGGACGAGCGCGGGAAGAGAGCTCAAAACTTTATAAACACCACGTCCGCACGGGTTTCCGCGGCGAAAGCGCAAGAAGTTGTCGAGTTGCCTAGAAGTTATCTAGAAGATAGACCGTTAGATCGAGGTTTTTCTGTTAAATCTGTATTATAAAGTAAAATGAATAAAAAATTGAGATATTAGACACACACACGTGTGTGTGTGTGTGTGTGTGTGTGTGTGTGTGTGTGTGTGTGCGTGTGTGTGTGTGCGTGTGTGCGTGTGCATATGTAGTATGTATATATAGTATTCGTCGAAAACGCCTTTCGCAGTGCCCCAAAATTACCGGATACCCACTTCCGGCATGCTTAAGCAACCCTTTCGGCAATTCGTCCTCGCACTGCGAACATAAATTGACTTGTTAGCAATTCCGCTGTACCTCGTGAAAAAAAAATTCATCGTGTCACGGTATCGAAAAGATCCCAAAAATCTATCGATGAGTACCGGTCGCCGAACGTTATGTATAGCGGTGTAACGTATGTACACGCGGCGCGATCGGGACTCACTGTACTCTAACGAGCGGTACACGTGTTCTGATGTCTGCACTATAAAATACGTACCGGCACGCGCTTACGGGACTCATGCATGTGTGCCACTACTATCATATGAACACGCGAGTGCGAGCCGGCCGGCTGGCTGGTCGGTCGGTCGGTCGGTCGGTCGGTCGGTCGATTGGTTGGTTGGTTGGTTGAAAGTTCCTAGAACCGGTTTTCAATGAGTGAGCGGACCGGAAGAAGAGGGAGAAACAGCGTAATACAGAGAGAAAGAGAACGCGGAAGGGGATGGAAGAGCAAGAGGAAGAGGAGGAAGCGAGGGTGGGTGAGGGTGGGCGAGGGCGGACGCACGGGAGGGCAAGAACGAGAGAGAGAGGGAGGAACATAAACCCTTATCGAAATCGTGATTCACCCCACATTCTCCGGAGACCCCCTAACCTATTAACATCCATATCACAATAACAGATACACGTGTACACTGCCGCTGTATTCCCACATCGCCTCTCGTCCTCGTCTCGCTCTCACTGTCCGCTTTCGCATCTCTCGCATCCGTAATTGCTCGCAGCGCGGCGTTTCGCGAAAAAAAAAAAACGAGGATGAGATAAAGAGTGAAAGAGACAAAGGGAAATGAAAAGAGAGGCATAGTAAAGTGGCCATTATGTGCCACGGGATTTCGGGATTAAAATGAAATTTCGATCGCTTTCGTCTACCGACCCTCTTTTTTTCTATCACGCACAATTCTCGAACGTATGTGTGAAGATGCCCATCCTTCACAAATAGAAATTTGATTATAATTATTATAGTATTTGTTTTTGATGATCAATTTATGACGATTAGTAATAAAATTTCTAATGAATTTGTATATTGAAATTATTTTCTTATAACGAAAGTGATTGAGAAGTAATTGTAATCTGAACGTTTTCATATATTTTTATATATGCATTTTTTGTTAAATAAGTATATTTTAAAAATTTATTAATTTTTTGTATACTTTTGTAAGCGTACACGCGTGCGATACGCAACTAATTATTACAACCAGAAATCAGCGTAGATTTTAAATTGAATATTTTCTTTTATATAACGAAGAATAGCAGAAAAAAAATTGGAGCGCAATAGAATATTTGATTGATGATTTATGAAAATCCTTTTACGTCAACAATAGTGATAGATTTCTAAGTCAAACTTATTATTATGATCATAGAACAGATGAATCTTTATGTTTTTTTTGAAATCTTTCACGGTTGACAGATAAAAGTGCAATATTTGAATCCTTTTAAGAGTTTTTTATGTACTTTGTGATTTGTTTTCTCACTTTTAAAAAGGGCATGTTAAATTAGTACTCTCGAAGTTCATTTTTGCCATTTGATTTTCTTGTTGCGCTTTCATCGCTGAAATCGTTTTGACAGTTACATACGTTGTATGTATCAAAAAGATAAAAATCTAATAATATTCTATTAATACTCTTTCTATTTGAAAAATTATAATATAGCGCGCCTCTGTAATGTCTAATACTTTTAAAAAAGATTAAATCGATATTTGAAATTATAATTGCACTTTTTCCATGTTATCTCGATCTTTCGATACATTGATGCATGATTTCGTGTCGCGAGCAGATGCGATATATTCTGACAGTTTAATTTAAATGTGATTAAGATTATATATAATAATGTATTTAAGATTTATTATCGTAAAAATTACGATCAATCAGCATCGCGAAAAAAGTGCAACAATAATTTCAAGTATCGATTTAACCTTTTTTAAAAATACTAGATCTTCTTTAAAAGTAAGAAGAATTAACGAATACGTACCACTAAGTTATTTTTTATTATATTTTGTACTTATTACTGATTTGTACGTGGATATGAGCGCTATAAATTGTAGGTTGATGTTTTAGCCTATTATTGCATGTTTAATCTTTCATTAATAACAAATTAATTTGTTATAGTTATATAAGCTTATTTGTAACATGCTGCAAAAAAACACGATTTAGGTAATCGGTCGAATCTTCACCAAAAATTAACATTAGTTATACTTGATTTTTTTAAATGTTATTAGCTCTCACAAAACAAAGATGTAACCTGTTAAATTGTTTTTTATATTACTCATTTTTCATTTATTTCATGTTTTTGGTACTAAATATTACTTAAGTAATATGAAATATTAGTGGTATGATTTAGGAGACCAGTACGCATTTGCCAACTTTCCCCTAGTACATCACGCACGCTATATAATTTTTTAAACAAAGTGGAAATTAATATAATACTATTACATTTTTAACTTTTTGATACACTGTATGTTTGATACATACAATATATAACTATCAAAGCAATTTCCATGATGAAAGCGCAGCGAGAAAAAAAATTGTTGCCAAATGGCAACAATGGACTTCGAGAATAGTGACTTAACATACCTTTTTTTTAGAAATGAGAAAAAATCGATAAATCATGAAACATACAAGAAAATTTCTAACCGCATTTATTTTCAAAGATTAAAAGAAAATTTTTACATGGGTCCAATTGTATTGTTTTTTACCTGTTATTCGTTAAAGAAAATATAAAGAACATTTCAAAGAAAATATAAAAATTCATAGAGAAATAAAAAAATTCATAAAGAATCTGTTCTACGATCACAATAATAAATGTGACTTAGAAATTTATTATCATTATTAGTTTATAAGGATTTTAATATGTATTCATAAATCATCAATAATTTATTGCGCTCAACTTTTTTTTTTTTCATTTGATAATAAGTGATGTGCTTTGTAAAATAGAATAAAATAGAATTTATTTATTCTTTAGCCATATAGCTAAGAAGGGGACTTAGTTTACAATATAAAATCATTAACCTCATTCATCCATCATCTCTCATTCTTTCATCTTACTCTTTAACTTATCTCTAATCTCAATCTCTAAATCTTATCTCTATAAGCTCCTTTATATCATTTCTCGCTCATTTTTTTAAGTATAACGCTATACAATACATTGCAATACAATTCTACCTGCTTTTCGATTTTATACCTTACATTTAATACTTATTAACTTATTTACACCCGTGATGTGCTTTATAATTCTTAGTTGTAATATGAGACACTAATAATGCATTTCTACTTTTGATACAAATGTTTTGATACATGATGTTTGAACATAGTTTGTTTATTAATTTACATTATATAATATCAATGATGATATAATATCAATATGTAAAGATATAAAAATAGAATGACAATAAAGCGCGATCGGTAATAATGTTATTGTAATATGAATAAGACAAATTAAAAAAGTTAAAAAACAGAAGATTCAAATATTGGATTGACAGGAAGACAAGGTAAAAAGTTTAAAGCTCAATGAATCACTAATTTGATAATCATCAGTTTTGTGAATTAAAATTCTTAATAGTATTTGTTTTTTTGTAATGTCAGTTTCAATTATGTGATGAGTCTTAGAGTTAAGACTGAAATTGGATTACTGCGTGCATTTCGAACAATTTTATAAGAATTTATGAATTATGCGTAAATTATATATAAATCATAACTGTTATCGTATGAATTACATATGAATATCTAATGATACTACATATAATTCTGCAAATGTACTTAGCTGTATAGAGAATTATATACATGAATGAAACATGTTTATATATCAAATGATAATCAGTTAATGTATGTAACAGATTACATAGCAAGAGTATATAACAACAGTCCACGATTGTTATTATACAGAATATATTAAAGCTGTTGATTTCAATTCTTGAACAAAATGTAAAAAGCATTTGTACGAAATCCGAGCGATTCAATAAACCGGCATCTTTAGCACAAGTTAAAGATTTAAGTTAAAGTACGATAGAAGCAGTAGATTCGCATCGTTGCAATCGTGGAGGGAGGGAGTATGTTCGCTCTCCCCGTTCTCCGCGTTTATTCAAGCGGAGAAATGGAAGCTGGTTTTCGGACGGACACCCAGTGCATCGAGATAGATAGGTAGATAGACGTCCGGATAGATGCATGCCATGGCAAGCAGGCAGTCGGTGTGTAAGGGATGCCGGGGGGGGAGGGGGTGTGTAGGGAGCGCGAAGAGAGGATGGGTCGCGGCGAGATCCGAAGCAGAGGAGGACGAGAGGGTGGAAGTGCGCGGGTGGCGAGCGCGAACGCGAACGACGGGGGGATATCCGTGGAGAGCGAGGGGTGACGTGAAAGAGGGTGAGCGAGGGTGGATGGGTGGCGCGGGTTCTCTCGCTGATTACGTCGCAGGATGGTCAGGAGAGAGAAACCCCGGAGAGGATGCTGTGCTACGCCGCCGGTCGGACGGTCGGTGGTGTGGAGAGCGCGCGGAGGAGGCCGGTTCTCGTTGCTACTGGATAGAGGCGAATATATCCGCAATGTCCTACCGTCGCCAACCCTTCGCTCTCTCGTTGCGCTCTATCTTCTTCGTTGTCCTCGTTCTTATCCTCGTTCTCATTATCCTCATCACCGTCATCGTCATCGTCGTCGCCGTCATCGTCATCATCGTCGCCGTCATCGTCATCGTCGTCGTCGTCTCGTCTCGTCGTCGTCTCGTCGTCTCGTCGTCGTCGTCTCGTCGTCGTCGTCGTCGTCGTCGTCGTCGTCGTCGCCGTCGTCGTCGTCATCGTCGTCGTCGTCGAATCCTCCCACTGCCCATTGCCCACCGCCCTCCGACTATCGCTGGCCTTCCTCTTCGCGATCTCGCTCCCAAATATTCGCGGTCTCTATCTCTCTAGTACTGTTTGTCTCCCTCGCCTCCGGTGATTCGCGTGTATTTCTCTTCTTTCCTCTAACGAGGAAGCTTCCAGAGAGTGGTGAGACCCTAAGCTAAACTAAGCCACGTCAGGATAGGATAGTGCCGGGAGGATAGGATAGGATAGGATGCTTGGTCGGATAGTAGTACCCATCCACCTCTTCGCGCACACAACAACCAACGGGACGAGGAGGACGGCGACGAAGAGAATGACGACGACGACGATGTCGACGTCGGCAACGACGACGACCCCTTGTGCACAAGCATCTACCATCCTCTTCCTTCTAATATTCCATCTTCCTTTCTCTCAACCTCGATCGTGTCTCGCGATCCTCGTCGACCCTCCGCCCTTTCTCGCTCAAGCGTCCCTCGCGCGCCATCGCGCGTTCTCCCGTTTCTTCCACCCTCTCGCTCGATCCGCTCGCTCTGCACGATCTGCCTGCCTTTCTCCGTCAGCAACACCACCCACGGACCCCCCCGGGGGGTTAGTTAGGGGTAGTATATTGACGGCCGGCGTCGCGAGGACGCCTATACTTAGCGTGCCGGCGAACCGACGCGTTTCCAGCAAGGTGTCCCTCCACCTCCTTCACTGGCTCTCTTCGTCCGGCCACCCTCGGGTCACCCTTCACAACCACCTTCACCGCCACTCTCTCTAGCCACCCTATTCTACCACTCTCCGTCTCACACCCTCCATGTCCTTCGTCACACGGCCGTGGCGGTTCCCTCCCTCATCGTTCGCGACCCCTCGTCCATCTTCTATCCCTCGAACCCACCAGCATCTACCACCCCATTCCGTCGTAGCTTCTTCTACCTCGATCCTTCCGTACGATCGAGGTATCGAGAAAGCAGCCTCGTCGTCTCCTTTCCCGCGAGAATCGAGCGGCAACCAGGTCCAAAATTACCGGCGGCGATATAGGGAGAGTTGGAGAAGGAGGTAGACGAGTTTCTTATGACGTTGAGCCAGGTTGCGACGTTGGGCATCGAAATCGATGCCTCCGGGCACCGAGAGAGCTTCGTGACGCACCTGATACGCGAAAACAGGAGACGAGAGAGAAAGAGACGAGGCATGGGAGAGAAGAAGAAAGGGAGAGCGCGAGGAGTCGATTAGGGAGCGACCGAGCGAAATTATGTATACGCCGAAGATGATGGCGACGGTGCACGCGATGGGCTCGAGGAAGAAGGCCGAGGGTGGTGTTTCTTTGTCGGGAGCGCCGATTCGGCGAGATCGCGGATATACCGGGCGGTCGATCTGATCGCGATACCTCGGCTCGCGTATTTCGATATTCCAAGTCCGGAATAAGAAAGGCGCGCTCGATCACGCTATCACTTCAACGATATCGACGTAATTTCGACAATTCTCGATCCCTTTACGGAGATACGATTAAAATTGGTATCGCTATCGCTTAGGCTATTGGTATTCCTTTTTTCATTCGCACGAATGAGATAAACATCTGTTACCACTCTTCACCGCTCTCGTCACGATAAGGCACGTGAATTAGTAGTCATTTCTTAAACTAGAATTTGATTCACTGTAAATCATTTTCGTTAAGATAATATGCCTAATTTTTAATCCCTTCAATTTAGCTTTAATTTTTTTTGTCGTGCGTGTAATTTAGGTTTCTTATAATTTTCAATTTCTGTGACAAAGCGTACCGCGATGTTTTCATTAAATTGCGTCAATCATATTAACAATAGCTACGCGTTAAAAGAGGCATTTCGAACGAGAACGATAATTGAAGTTATTGTTTCCGAGTGGCGTTCCATTAAAATCTATCTTTAAAGATCAGAGCAGATTTTATCGTACAATCTTTGTTTCGTTTTCTCCCGTTTCGTGTTTATCTTTTATTTTTACTGAAACGATTAGTGGCCAAATATAATAAAGGCCAGTTAAGGTACTCTTAAGTAGAAATTATCCGGTTAACATCCCGTAACTAAGTTTCGCAAGTTTGCACAAATACATAATAATCTGCGAGAACTCTCCGTGGATATCACGTTAAAGCGGTAGGGCGATTGTAATTGCTAATCTCGGATCACAAAGAACGCGATATGAAATTAACGTTTATAAATATCGTGTTTAACTGTACAAAAGTCATAAAAAGACATCATTACGACTTCCTTCCTATGTATTATCCTAGAATAAAAATGTGCTTTTAACGTAGATATTTAAATTAATATCTCACGCGAAAAAGAATTGATATTACTTTATTATTTAATATAATAATATAAAATTATTAATAATAATGTATAAAATTATTAATATTTTTATCCACATATCCACATTAATATCTCAAAATATTATATCATCCGTTCGCGGATTATTACTATATTGTTTATTATAATCATGTAAGAACTTTAAGATTAACAGAATGTTTCTGTCAAATGAATTTGATGGATAATCGAATTGTGATCGATCAAAGAGCTGGCTTGACTAATACGTATGCAAAGTTTCTGCGTATATCGATTCCGTTCGTGTGGTGCATCGATCGTCGACTTTTACGGAGAACTTTGGAAGAACTTGAAGACTCTCACTGAAAGAGTTCATGAGACCGCCACGTGGATAGCTGAGCCCGGGATTTTACAGGAATAACGTCACCGAGAGCGACTCTCCGTCTCTCTCTCTCTC
>NW_011933273.1:358619-372070 GCF_000187915.1 Pogonomyrmex barbatus | reverse complement strand
TAACTATCATATTTATCGCTAAATGTGGCAGTTCAGTTTCAAGTTTTATTTGTCCGAGTCACATTTTTTTGTTATTACAGATTGAAAATTATATACATACGGTTGATTTAAATAAAAATATGAATACATCATAATTTGCGTGAATGACGCTTCAGATATTCTGTACGTAGACTATGCGTAGACTTCCAATATTCCCGTATGCTTCCATGAACTTATGGGAATAATCGCTGACGCGTGTACACAGTGGCGGAGTTCCGTTAAAGGCGGAAACGCACATCGTGGTCCATTAAACGTTGCTATTTACATGTAGTTACATGGTCTCATTTCTACAAGTTAAACACGCAATATTTACATGATAAGAGTAACAAACTTTGCTGGCTCCAACCGATTAATATCTATTCAAAATTCTCTTGTTGAACAGGAAAGTTATGTCGGACGAGGATATAATTATTTAAGATATGTTTTATCAACAACATTCGTCGGAATTCTTTTTTTTTTCCAGAAAATCTACACATTAACAAATTTAATCGCTTAATTTTTCTCTGAATGTTTTACTTTGATCGAAAAAAATAAAAGTAAAATAATGACAACTTTATTTCTCACCTTTTAAATTATATTATATACTAAAAATAAATTGCTATTGATGTTTTATAAATCAATTTATAAATTGATTAAATTAGACCTATCTTTGAAAAGACGTTTTAATAATAGAAATTAACAAAAAAGATTATATTATCACTATTTAAAGTTTTATTTTTTTTATTTTTTAGTACTTTCTCGCGCACAGTTTTGCATGTGTGTGAACGTGTGTAAATATATCCATCCTAATTATTTAGTAGCCAAACAAGGATATAAAATGATAAAAGAAGATTGTAATTTTACAATTTACTTTTTTGTAATTATAATTAATATTCACAAAGTATTGCACTATAGTAAATCTGACAAATTTATTCAAATTGGGTCCGAGATCCTTTGACAGAAATCGGCCTTCTTTGCACCACTGTGAACACACGTCCACGGAAACCATGGCAGATCATAATATATATAATAATTCATTCGAGATTTTGTTGTGTACAAAAAATAATCTTATAAACTAGGGACGATTTATAATCCACACATTAATTCGTCGATTTCGTCGATTGATTGTTGCGAGTGTGCGTGCAGCTTCTGTAGAACTCATATTCTAATGAGCGACGAAAGATCACTTGTGCATTACACATGTAATCGAAGGCTTGACACATAAAAGAGATTGTAAATACTAGGAAAAGAAAAGATGTACAATTAAAAATATTTTTTGTTTTGTTTATTTATAAAAAAATGATTTCACTCTCTTATTTGTACTTTATAATATTCTTATCAACAGCTGCAATGCTATTGATATGCCTTGGCACGTAATCTTCCATAACGAAAAATAATTTTCTGTAAATATAACGTTCATAAATTTGTTTCATGTCAAGTCCCCAATATACGAGTGTTGGATTTAGATTGTACTCCAACTTGAAATAATACTGTTTTCAATGTCTATATGAATGCGTTATAGGAACATAGAAATTACATATATATTAACTTAGCTAATCATACACAAACTGATAACTAGATAAACTGAAAATAATAATCTTATATTTAATTTGAAGTTCGCAAAAAACAAAATAGTTTTATGAAGAAAGATATAATATCTATTTTCATTTGTCCATATCACATAATGTGATTTTACCGATATGAATTTATATACAAAACGTATATATAAAAGTGACAAGATTATGATAAGAAGAGATGTACATTTTTTTCTTCTAATTGAAATGTTTAGTAAATATTTCTTATATCATATTGCTAGATTAAAATCGAAATGATTTGTCTTAAAGAACCATTGGATCAATCATTTGAATAATTTTATTTCTCGTCTTCTATTCTGCATTAAATTGTGTTATTTATATTATGACATTTATATCATGACAAAAGAAGTGAAATTGCCATATTCGTATGAATAAAATAAAAATATTTTGATAAAAAATGGTGCAAAAAGAAAGCAATTGTTTGTTATGAATTTAATCTACAATTTAAATAAAAATCAAATATATATATATATAAAATAATTAAATAAAGATACAATATTGAAAGAAATCAGAAAAGCAATAAATGATATTAAATTGAATAGTACAGCATATGGTGTTTATTTAAAAGTAGTCTGCTTAAAATAAAATATTTAGAATTTATTTTTTTTTCAAAGGAGAATATTGATTTCATTGTTTGATGTTGAGCGAATAACGGTAATTTATTTTTCAGACTTTCATATTTTCAAAAATAATGATTAATTGAAATTAACATGAGAAATTAATCATATCTCGCATCAAAATTACAGCCAACAGATTAACCAGCATTTAGTCAGCAAAAGATGAAAAATAATTATCTTGATTCAATTTATATCTTTTTTAAATGTGCCATTTTTAAAATAAAATATATATTATTTATTAAATGAGCAAATATGTGTAAAATATACAAAAAAACAATAAAAAAAATCTGACAAGGTTGCATAAATTATGCTGCATAAAAGTTTAATTATTCGTATATGATACTTTTTCCATTTGTTGTCATAGATATAGTATCATTAGTATTTTGGGAGCACGCAATACACATACAGTTATGTACAATGTAAAAGAACACATTTGAAGCTCTATTAATCATTTACAATTAATTAACTCCTTAAATCAAATATTCTGATTTACAAAAATTTATTATTTGATATTATAATTAATAAATTATTGTTATATCCTATTAAAAAAATTATCATAAAATTATTTGTATAAATTTCTTAACAATTTATATTTTTTATTAGAAATAAATTAGTCATCCATACATAAAAAAATTTAATTCTTTGTGTTTTGAAAAAGAAATTCTGTCATTAAGGAGTTAAATCAAAATCATAGTGTAAATAAAAAAAGGTAATCGATATTATGCACAATTCTTTACGGATTTTTGTAATAGTCGAATATAGTGATCAAGGAGTCGGGATTGTGGAAATGTATGTGGTAGTAAAGCAAAGAAAAAAATTAAAACAACAAAATAAATATATGTATTGTTATTTCCAACATATGCCACATGCTGATTGCATCGTAGCTTAAGCGAAACAGAAAAGAAAGTATATAAGTATATTTAATGATATACGCCAACGATTCTGCGGTTTTGCCGCCAGCATTTAAGAATATTTATTTATTAAAAAAAAAGAAAAAAACAAAGAAAAATAAGAGAAAAATGAAAAAATTGAAAATAGAGGATTTAAGAAAAATGCGGAGCAGCAATTACACGCAACGGTAGAAGGCGAATACCATCGCGCACACAATACTCATGTCATACATCTGTACAAGTAGAGATGTATACACAGAGATGTATATACACACGAACGAAAACATACACTTAATGCCCAAACATAAATGCGTGTCTGTATGTGCCACGTATATGCAAAAAAAATGCCAATGCATATTTAAGATATATAACCGCAGCAGTAAATTTCGATACTCTATTCGCATACACGATGTGCTTCGATCGTCGATGATTAAATCGATCTAATCAAAAGAGTAGGATTAATCGCGTTTTTCGGAGTATTTTCCAATAATTTTCAGACGTTTCAATGATTTTCAGATGATCCACTTGGAAATAAAAACTTCTCTTTCATATATATTTTGACACAGTTACTGATAAAATAGTCAATTATTTGAGAATATATATGTATATTTAAATGTGAGTTATAAAATTCGTAAAAATATAGCTTTTAAAAATTTGTATTTTAACGAATTACCCGTGTGTATAAGTACTCCTTGCGATTGTTTAAGTACTGAATATCGCATTTACAATATTTTAAGCGACAGCATTTAATATGTTGAGTACCGAATGCAAATATTTAAAATACTGATTAAATTTCTGTATATTGGTACGTATATTTTAATATAAACATTTTATTCTCAAATTCTCAATTTTGCTTAGTTACATTTTAACTAAATTAATTATTAGCTTTGATGAATTCAGTTATATTATTTTTTTTCATTTATGATATTAAAATGATTTTTAGCAACATTCTTTGCATAATAACTGACACTCAACATATTAAAATAAGAATAAATTTGCATTTGGCTATACGCGATTCATCATTTTGATAACTCTGATAGTGGCGCATTCTCATTTTTTAATGTAAAAAAACATACATTTTGAATATACGAAGGAAGAAACGCGATGGACACAAACTAAAAAAGAAAAAGAAGAAACAAGTTTGATTCAGCATGTGAGAAAACAAAAATAAAGAAGCACGACAGATTGTTAATGACGCAAATAAACGCAAATATACTCCACAATATAACAGTAATTTTACGAGGTAATAGCTCAAACATTTAAAAACAAATTATAATCTATCTAATAAATTTAGATTACAATTGCGAAGAAGATGGATGTACTATTGAAATATTGGTCAAATAAGATCACAGATTCGATTCGATTAGTTTGTATGCAAAAAAGAAGGAAAACATTATATACAGCACGAAATTAGTTAAGTATCGTTTAGAATAACTTTTATAAGATAAATTATGTACATATCCATATTCTCTAGTTAAATAACAGAGAGAATGAAGATTAGTTTTATAATGCAGAGATATTTGTCTATTCATTTTCTTTAAGATATTCTGATATTTATATTTTACAAAAAACACGATTAGTATTTCATAAGAATTTACACACTAAAATTTACAAGTAACTGTAATTATTTTGAACGTTGAGAAAAACATTTCGAATGTTGCACATTATTATCATCAATTAGTTTGTATCCAACCTTGGAATAATTAATACGCAAATAAACGCGAAAGTTAATCATTCATTCTAAGTACATTGTCACGTTCACCATCATCATTATAATTTCGTTCTTGGGAAAACCGTTTCAATAAGTGATTCTTATTTGACCATTTAATGATCGCATATGTATGCAGTTCATTTTTACAAAAGCATATAGTTATTTTTTATAAGTAAGTTCATTTTTACAAAAGCATATAGTTATTCTTTATAAGTAAAAATAAAGTTTTGTAAAAATGAACTGAAAGTACTTGATTAATTCTGATTTCGATCCAAACTGATAGTTCGCTATTGCAGCACTAAATTGGCGAGCGATCAATATTAGTAACAGTAACAAGTAATAATCGCGATTGCCACATTGCTCGCAAAAGTACTAAAAGTAATAATACATATAAAAATAATAGAAATAATAGTCATAATAAATGTTAATATATCGCCGCCATTGAAGTACTAATATAATATAAACATATAATACTAATAATGAAATAATAATTATAATAAGAATAGAATAATACTAGAATAATAATTATAATAATAATAATTCTTACAATGATAGTAATCAAATTAGAACAACAAATATAATTAAGTAAAGAGAAATCAATTATATCAATAATAATAGCCATAAATGTAGTACTAATAACAGTATCAACATATGTGCTGGAGAACAATAATGAAAATGATACGAACATAGAAGCAAGTTTTCAACCATTATTTATGACTAGGCTCTATTTGTATATACGCACAAGACTAATGTGTACGCGTGCTCATTTTCTTTCTATTGTTAGTTAATCGATTTATTCGATGTAAATCAGTGTTAATTATCCACGCATAGTTTAAGAATTGAATACTAAACTATTTTATAAAAGATTTATAATTTATATATAATTATATATAATTTTGAGGTAATTATTATGTACATTTATGTACATTCGATGATCATTTACATATACACCGAAAAAATCTTTGAGACTTGCTTCTGTCAAATGATCTTTCAGTAATTTAGACTTTAATTCATAATCAACAAAAATTTTTGTAAAATTTAAACTTATAACGTTTTCATGTTGTGTTAAAAGAGATATATAATATTCTGTTTTTTAAATATACACGATTCAATCAATAATAAATACTTTTTTGTAACACTTATGTTTACATTACATGAGGAAATGATACAAAAACATTTTATATTTAAATAATTCTTATTCATGCGTAGACATTTAACAACTAGCCAAACATTGACCAACAGTCTTGGATTAGTAATTAGCGTTGCGTAAATACATCAATTAATTAAAGACACATCTTTGGTAATTCGTACAAAACATGTTCTCTACCATTCAAAGACAATCGGAGATGCCGAAAAAACTTGTCTATTCGTTTACATTTTCTATAGAATGATGTCGGTGCCCTGTTTATTTGGTTTGCTACACGCGTGTTAATATTGCTGACAAAACAAGACCACGTACACTTAATCATAAATAACAATTAATAATAAAGAAAATTTATTTTGTTTGTTTTTTCCAAAAATAATTATTTTATTTAAATTTAAAATATAAATAATATAAATAATAAATGACTTTTGTTACTTTAATTCTCAAGTCAAACTAATTGTTCCTTAAAATATCCTAAAAAACATATAAAAAAAGCAATATACATTTAAAAAAATAACAGCAATGATTAGTGTTATTTAATAATTGAGTGTACGCAAACTTGCTTTGCTCAATGTAGATAAGATTTTGCGAGAAAAGAAATAAATCGAAAGATATTTTGTCGAAATTGAAAGTATAAATGATATTCATGAAAACTGACAATACCAGAAAAAAAATAGCATAGAGATTTTTTTAGGAATATCGAAAGGAAGTTGTGTAAGATTTTTTCATTTGGATAATATAATAAACAAATTTTGGGAAGAAATAGTTTATCCTAAATTTAACGATTTTGACGATTGCGTGCGACAAAGTGAAAATATATTAAGATAAAAATATTTTCAATATTCAATATTTAATTTATAAAAAATAAAAATATTTAAGAGAAATAAAAAAATAAAGACTTCAAAAATTGAAAGATGAAGATAATTAAATATTTTTTTCTAAAATAAATAAATGTTTAATATTTTATCATCTTGGTATCTCTGTATATTAATTATTATTGGAAATTTAAAAAATAATTTTTTTAATATATTATTCAGAACTCACAATAAAAGCTTTGAAGACATTAGAGTACAATAAATTTTAATTTATATAGGTTTTTATCATAATATAAGCTTGAAACAAAGAATAATAATTTTGTAGTATAAATTATGTATGAAAACATTTCGTATTAATTTAGATGTTACAGAATATGAAGTTTTTTTATGTAACAAACCTCAATTACAATGAATTTTAAGATGTCTCACATTTTCATGTTGAATTAACATTGACGAAGGCATTTCTATATCCAGACTAGAGCACTTAGAATGACTTTTTAATTACTAACCCTGTATACATATTCTTGCACGATTTTGTTTAGTTGTATTCAAATAAAATCATTGCACAGTTTTGTCATGCAATCAATTTTCACGATTGTTCATCTAACTATTCATGATTGTTTTATCGCATGATTTTGGAAACATTCACACGGCACTTGGAATTTTATCATGTATATTGTAAATGTTTTACATTAAAAGCAAGATATCTAAATATTTATTTTGTTTCAAGTAATTACTCGCACTAATTATAACGTAAAAATACATTTGCTTTCTCTCAATAAATTTTAATAGAAATTGCGATCAATAATTATTTCTGAAATAATACAAAAATAAATAGATAGTAAAGAGAAAATATTATGGATATTTTTGTGGATATTACATCATGTTCATTAATCTAATTATCAAAAACTAACAAATTCATGATTAACAAAAAAATTAAAATGTCTTCCTGTTTATTTCCAAGAAATAGATTCATATTCGGTGTCACGAATGAATTATTCCAAAGTATCTTGCGTATTAAGTGCCAGTTTGCTTGAATCTCTTCTTTTTGACTGCGAAATTATTTCGCAAATATTGTCGCAATCTTTTTTCTTTGCACTCTACAGATTGCATTGACAAGACTTTCAGTTACAAGAGAAAAAAGAGTGCACAGATTTTTGTTGAATTAGTCCAAATAACTTGTTCGATCGATTATATATCCAGTTTTAAAAACCTAAGATCGCATGAAGTGCAATTCATGAATCCGACGAAGAAGACGATGCAGCAAGTGTGCGATCGAGAAAACTTGTCCGATATTAAAATTCATTAAAAGTTTGTCGTATCTCATGTACTTGTCTTTATTCGCGAAGCATCTCTGATAACAATGTAGAATCGGATGCGCAAATGTGTGACGCCTGATGTGTTACTCCTGAGCGATCAGGCCCAGTTTTATTTTGAGACGGTCTCCCGTACTATATAATCTTATCACAAAGTCATTACTACAAAATGTCTCTTATATTCATTTCTTCGCTATCTATCGGTTTTTTGTATATTTCTTTGTATCCGTTTCGTTTTTGGTATATTTGCACGATTGTAAACCTAAGAAATCGCACGCGCGTCGGTCCCGCACGATTATACGTCCTTTCGCGTATTTTTTTTTTTTCCAGCCTCCATCTCTCGTGCTTCTTCGTACACATACATTTATCTAGTCTATACGCCCAATTTGCCGCGGCGCATACACACACGTGTGTGTGTGTGCATGCATATTTTTATATATAAACAGGCGCTGCGAGGCGTTGATAGCGATCCCGATAGTAGAGCCGATAAAAATAGTTCTCAGTCGATAATTCGATTTATGAACATGTATATAACTATGTATATGTATAGTTATGTATATAGAAGAAATTTCTCTCGCACAGTACGTTCCTCGCTTGTCCTTCCGTTCTCTTTCACCGTGAAACGTAGAGCGTCACCTACCATTATTAGTTAATCACGAGAATCATCGCGCTCTCAACCACCACGCACATACCATACACACGTACACATATATGTGTATGCACATATATATGCATAATATATTTATATCTGTATATATACACAAGAGGGAGGTTGAACAAACAATTAAAATAGCGCGTTTAGTTTCGTTCGAGGAACCCAGGTTGGTCGTCGGTGCGTGCATCGTCCTCCATTCTGTCCCTTTCCTGGCCTTTCGTCCCTCTTCATCATCGTGTGCTTTTCTGCATTTTCTCGATCGCGAGCTCTTTGTTCGCCCATCGCATCGTGTTCGAATTCTCTCCTGCATGTCCGACATGTTATATGCGTAGGCTGCGATCAAGAAGACGAGGCGCAACCATTCGAGAATCGGCGAGGCAATCCTTTCGACGCGATCGCCAAGTACGAATGATGTTGCGACTTCGTGTACAGGCGCGCGAAAGTTTGAGGGGATGAGATGAAGAGATAAAGAAGAGATCGACAAGGTGGAGGATCTTACGGCAGAAGTGAGAGCGCGTGGGCGATGTTGTTCTTTGTACAGGCACCGACAGACACAGATAGACTGATCGAGAGACCGACCGGGGAATCGTGATTGATCAATCGATCGGTTGAGCGAACGATCGATACCGATTTGACTGACTGAGACTGACATGGCACGGCGACTCCGATCGAGAGTACACGGTCACAACGTCACAGGCCACCTGCTGGCACACAAACAAACACACGGACAGGTTAGTCACCACAACACACCAGATATGTAGGTTTATTCCTGGGCAAACGTGCACGATGATGATTTTTCCGAGATCCCGCAAGATCCTCGCTATGCCTGATTATTTCTGCAGACAATTTTCAATTTATCCGATTATTATCTGCCATAAAATAAACATGGCACGACAGGTCATGATCAGTACAGCACAAATTTTGCAGCTGTATCGCAACAATATTGTTGCAATATTATAATATTGTTAACAACGTTGCTACAATATAGCTGAAAGATCTGTGCTCTATAATTTTTAAATAGAAAACTTTATGAAACAAATAAGTATGTTTTTAAAAGATAAATTACAATTTCGTTATTCTTTACACAATTCTCTTTACTGACAATTAAAAGAGAGACGAAATTATTTTAATATGATTTTATTAAATTATAATATTTCAATAAGGGAATATTTCGAAAGTTGCAAGTCTGATAAGAGAATTGTATTTGTACAAAGTGTAGAATTACGTTCAAAAATATGTTAAGTCGAAAGAAACGTTTGTGGGATCTTTAAACCAATGACACCGTGCATCGTGTACGCAGATACCTTGCCGAATCGTCCTTTTTAAACACAAGCAACGAGAATCCACTTTATTTAGCTTGACAAACAGTCACAAGGAAAGAGAAACAAAGTATTCGACAGCGCATTTGTGAAAACTCGTTGCTAATGCAACGCAGTCGGTGAAATTCGCCAATAGTTTCTAGATTCAGATTAATAATTTTAGAAATAATAATTATAGCAGTTGTTCAGATTACATATAGTATCCTTTGATGGCAGTTTCATGATCAAAAACCATTTGTTATCGACTATAATAACTGTATCAAAACTGACAACTAAATAAGACAATGATAGGTTTTTTTAACAATTTTTTAAATGTTTTAAATTAAAATAATTTCTTATTTTGAAGGAAACATTTGGCTTATCCACCGTTTGCGACGATCGGTTGCATATCCTTCCCCCCCTCCCCTCCCCCCCAAAAAATCACATGGCAATGTTAGTATTACTAACTAATAAAGCATCGTAGCGTGATTAACCATAAAAAACTTAGTGATATTATTATCACGTGAGAACGTATTGAATTTTGTGCGTCTCGAACACTAAACAGAAGGAGATACACCCGGCATAGCTGCTGATATAATTACAATGAGTGAAAATAGATTCTTGTATTCATCCGTTCGTATCTGTCGATTGAATTACCAGCTCAAACTACTGGTTATTAGCAGAGAGAACTAAATAGAAAAAATTGAAAGATAGGAAGAGATAAACTACAAAATTACAAAAAATACAGAAAGAAAAAAAAAGAAAAAAAAAAGAAACAGAAAGAAAAGTAAAATCGTCAAATGGTTACGAGATATGACTCGAACGCTGTGTGAAAATTCAAAGCGGACTAATCTTACTCTCCCTAGGGGAAAAAGCTACGTTGTTAGTGAACTTCATGTACGTAATTTCACTTTGTGCAACAGTAAGTTAGCACAGTAAGCTTTACTGGCAGCCTTTGCAACGAAATGTAGTTTGATTGCATCATCCGCTGCGAGAACGTGCCGCCAGGCTTGCATTTTCGAGATTCGAAGAGACGAATATACTTTCGACACCGTGCGATACAGGCGGATATTACGGGTGAATATCTGAAAGACCCGTATTACACTCCCGCGCATTTAGTGATAAACGTATTCGATTCTCACAATGTACTCGTATTAAACTACTACGTACTTTTTTCATATTAAAAATAAATTGAATCTAAAAATAACTGAACACATTTAACGCTAAATGCACGTTGCTAAGCCCATTTCTATGGATACAACGAAATTTAATTCGAAAATTGAATTAAATTTAAGTTCAAAAAACATCGTGGATGTAGAGAAGTCGTTAGAAATATTATATACTGGAACTATTATATACTATTATATACTGGAACTTATTTTGAAAGCAAAATACTAATTGTATTTTTTATGAAGACAGAAATGGAATTAAGAGATTCGAAAAACGGATAGATATATCACAATCACATTACGAAGCCTTTACATGCAAATTTCTTTATCACGAAAGCGTAATAAAATATTTGCATATTTTTTTGCATGCAAAATCCCTTGGTTTTGACGAGAATATATAAACAATATTCAACACATATATTGACGTTTCATAAAATTGAGTGCACAAAGGCACTTTTGACATAAAAAACAGCTTATTTAATTCCTAAAAAAATTTACTACGCGATTAATTGTATCATCGGATTCACTAGTCACTTTAAATATCGGTCATAGTCTCTGAAATCAATCATCACAGGCTACGAAATCAAATGGTCCGAAATAATAATGAGCTAATACTGATTCGTTAATCCTATCCCCTCTATCTCCTGTTAAAATTATTAAAATGGATTATCGAAAAAAAAGCAAGATCTTTATATTAAACTTGATACTGGATAAGTTAACAACAGATGTAACGATATATAATGATCGCGACATGACACGGACATGAACAGAATAGACAAATTGTTGGATTAAAAAATATACCGAATGTATTCACGTATGGGGCCGACAGGTAGAAAAGAGAAGACAGTTCGGCGGGACAGTTCGCACAAGCGACACGTTAAAAGGATAAATTACGTTCCTGCACCTCGGAAGAAAAGTCCGATGGAGACAAGAGAGTCTTCTGGATTATCACAGCCTCGTTTCGATAGGACGGCGAAGGTGTCGAGCAGTGACGTCTCCTCTTCGGCGTCCGAGAATGCTCGATCGTAGCCCGTTAACTCGCTACCTTTGTGGAAAATACTGCTTGACTAGAGAGTATCGTGAAATACTGCCACCTAATACTTTTGTTTGTCTACCTAGACCTATATTGCTAGACGCGATTCCGCTGCGAGATAATCATCAACCATCGCGGTTGTTAATTAAATGCGCGATCGTCGTCCTGATTAAGGACGCCGAGCCAAGGTGTCCGAGAAGTCCTTGGTATCTACCTACGAACGTTTTGTGACATCAGCTAATATGGCTTGGAGGCATCTTTGGACCGTTTCAACTGGACCTTCAGTCGCTTCATGCCAATCTGGAAACCATGCATCGTTTGGATCGCCGCTTGCGCACTCGACGCATTGTCATACGAGACAAAACCTGAAACAAAATCCAGAAGATACAGCATCCCACTTGTCTCTATCGCATCGTATTCATCGCAATTTATTTTTACTCGTATCTCATTCCTTCTATTATATTTTACAATTAAGTTAATTCAACTTACCAAAGCATTTGCTCATGTGCGTGTGCTTATCTATGAAAACTTTGGCGGATATGACGTTGCCGAAGGGCAAAAAGGTAGAGATGAGGTCCGTGTCACTGAATTCCTGTGGCAGATGGTAGATAAAGAGGTTGCAACCCTCAGGACCCTCGATCTGCTTGTCTGTGTTGCTGAACTTCGTCTTCTGCGCTGCCGCCGCTGCAGCGGCCGCAGCCGCGGTGAACGCGGGGAACCCTGAAATTCGAATATATTGCTGGTGATGTTTGCTACGTATGATCGCTATGTATAATCGGCGAATACAATCCGAGTCGAAGTGATATAAATCGCATTTTGAAAAATCTTGTCGAAGGCAATATTAATTTTCGCTATATGATTAGACAGCTCTTGACTACACAGACCAATTGTTTCTCAAAACTTGACTTACGTCACTTCACTATAAACAGCTCGATTATCAGTCACAATTATTATTATGCGTTATTTTGGTACGTTCTAGCTTACAAAGAGACAACCAAACAGGCTTAACTTAAAGATTCGATCTACCTTCATTTCATTTTACTTTGAACGACGTAAGTAAATAAGCATTGTTGTATTAAATATATAGTAATAAATAAGATGAAAAATAATGAAGTATTCGATAATATACGAAATAAAAATATACATATATATATATATATATATATATATATATATATATATATATAATA
>NW_011933273.1:316260-335335 GCF_000187915.1 Pogonomyrmex barbatus | reverse complement strand
GGCTCACAGGCTGCATTGTATTCAGCTGATTCTATAGAATTATCGCAATACTATCTATTTTCTGGCGTTTTTTTTAGAAAAGTTGGACAGGTGGTGGTTAATGATGCAAATAGTTTTCATTGTCGATATGATTCGACATAACGATTTTATTATCATTCAGGTATTCGCTAAATCTCTCATTTTTTTATTAGATTGCGATGCATTATTGCCAGATTGTTTTTTTTTTGCAAGTATATTTTATTAATGTAGCATTTAAATAAAATCATCACGTTTACTTATGAAATACGAATATCTTAAATATTTCTGAGAGCTTCGGGGAATATATGCTATACAAAAGCTTTCCCGTATGATAGCATTTTTAATATCGAGACTACCAATCTTATTCGCGACGACTAAAATTACTTTGGAATATCGTTTACATACTACGGTCATACTTTGATTCGTTCGTTGCGATCATTAAAATCCGATGTACCTTTGAAGGATACGATTTCGTCGTGACTTCAAAGTGATTCCCGCGATATGTTGCGTAGATAGATATATGGAAAAATGTCACAAGTTTCTTCAATGTATTTCGCTGCTTTGAGTTGCCTGATTCTTAAACATTTTTGACCTATATTTACTCAGCTAGAAGAAAGTTTACGGCAAAGAAAGACGAATTTTCTCATGCGATATATTTTTACGTAATAAAAATAAAATATTCCCGGTATAGTATGTAAAATTTTAATATTGTAGTTATAGTGAACATACGAATTCCTCCATTTTAAAGAATAGTTCTTTATTTCAGATAGTCGTCTTTTAGGTTTATTTTATCAAAATTTAATTTTGTACTTTACTTGTCTTTCATTTTATTTGGGAAATCTTTCTTTCCTAATTAGAATTTAAATGTCCAGTGTCGTACTAAATTTTTAGAATAAAACATATAATATAAATATAACAATATACAATTTGTGTCTTGTGTTAATTATATTTTTAATTTTTTTAATTAAAATTATTATTCACATTAGATCTATTTTCATTTCTTATTTTAAACCTATTCTAAATTTAAATTAAGAATTTGTTCCAATCGAAATTTCAATTTGCAAAACTGTACAGTATTTCATTTTGGTATATTAAGCAAGAAAATTTGTAATACGTGGATTCCTTACAGTTACAAACATGAAAACATGTCGGAACAAAGCTCTGAAGTTTTCAGATTTGTCCTTTATTTTCTCGGAAAAATTATGATTATCGTAATTATAATAGTTATTAAATGTCCATAGAATTTTACAAGTTCAATTTATACACAACTTATAGATAGATAATTAAAAATTGATAAAACAAGAACCTCTCTTAAAAGATAAAATGTGCGATATTTTAGAATTTCATGTTCACAGTCATGGTATTAAAAAAAAAAAAATGTTAAAAAAATAATAGAAATAAAGCCAACATTTCTGGATATTAGAAAATCACCGTGTTCAAGTGTGCACCATTCTTACAATTGTCTTGCGAATTGCCGTTTGTTGAGATCACGTCTACGTTCGCGCGTAGCGTTACGCAAGCGCCTGCAGGGCGTTGTTTTGCACAGGTTGGAAACAGCGTTATTACGAACGAATGTTCAAGGATAGGCCGCCAGTCTCGTGCGCCTCATGTACATCACATAGTCGAATGCAATTCCGCTGCGGATTCTCGAATCATCGAATGAAAAAAAGGAACGATGATTACACCGGCTCGGGCGGACAGAACGGAATGATTGCCTTCCGCGAAACAACACGATTCGCGATTATTACGCTCGGCTATTTTCGGAACGCATAATTCCACGTAACACGTAACACGTAAACTAAGTGGATTGCGTTCCGGAACGGTTGTTGTACAGTGAGATTCTTCCCGACGGATGTTCGAGAAATAGCGTACATTGATTTGGAGCGATATCTCCGCTGCATGAACCTCTGAAATATTCGAAAATCCATCGAGCTACTATACTAATAACTTCCTATTGTGTGCTCGAGGGAGTGATGATGAATGACGATTTCCAGAAAACAATGTAGAAAGATTTCTTTCAAAATTCAACTTTCAAAACTTTCAGAAATTCAACGATTTTAAACTGCCCTCAAGAATCAAGTCGCGTCAGATATGCATTTCTCGACATGATTTTTAACTGTTCTCAAATAATATGCACTTGATTGATGCTAATATGCAGATTGATCGATGGCGAAATGTTTATAAATCCGCCATTATACGCCCAATATAGATCGAGGAAAAAATTAATTAACATCAGATTAACGTTAATTTATGCCAATGCAATCGATGTATGAGCGATACAGCCTCTCTGAATAAACGATGCGCGATAATACGCCGCAACGCGGAATTTCACAGCAACTTAGGCAAGGAGGACGCAAAGAAAAGCAACGCGTACTGACGTTCGTCTCAAGGTTGACGTCATCGCGCCAGCTAAGATCGCAAGTTCTTTCCATCAGCCGGCATTACGCGGTAAGAAGGATCCCTTGTGTAACGAAGGCGACAGGCGATGAACGCGCGCGACGTTAATGCCGACCACCCTCGAGGGTGTTCCTTTTCCCGTCACGCGCGTAAGCGTAATTAACGTCCTGACGTTAATTCAGCCTTCACCCATTTTCAATCACCATTGCGGCCATGGATTGGCCAGGCAATGGTAAACCGGGGCTGGCCGGCCACGGTAGCCATTGCGCTCGCCTGCAATTTGCACATAGAGCGTTACGAGCGAGCGGATCGTGCCGCGTTTTTACGCGACCGTGATCGCAAAACGTCGGCGGCCGCAAGTCGAAATGCCAGGTATTCGTTATTTCGAGTCGATCAAATGAACATCCATGCCAGGCTCTCACGTAATTTCTAGTTAGTTGCTACTAGTGGGCTCAACGGGGGGTAAAAAACGGAAACGAAGCTAAGAGGAAACGAGATTGGCACACAATTGGCTGATTTGAGAGCTTAATTTATCGCACGTTCTGACTTTGTTTTTGCGCAAAAGTATATTTTTATGATACGTAACGAATATGTTTATAATATATTTAATTTTAAACATATAATATATAATATTATATGTAATATTATTATCATATATAAATATATTATGACACTTAAAGTGCGTCTATGATATTATTTATATTTATATGTAGTGAAGTTACTATTTGCGATAGCAGAAAATAGCAGAAAAGTATATATTAGAGCGCTCTATTTTTTTCAGCGATTTAGTCGAGTTTGCCACGTATGAATTTGCCGAGCGTAAAGAATTACGTGATTACGTGATTTTTCAGGGACGGCACGACTAGCGATACGAGTGAAAGCGGAACACGCATGCACGTGAGTTAATGTGCAAAGAAGTGTTACAAGTAAAATCCCTCTTTATTATATCAGTCGTTTCCTCTTGTAGTAATCTAAATCGTTTGGCATATTTTTTTATTAAATTAGCATTGCCATATCTGTATGTGTATGTGTGTGTGTGAGACGAGCATAAGAAATAATTTCTTTTAACCTTGATTTAAATTCAAAATAATTATTTGCAATCTCAAATTTAATATAAAATGCAATATTTTTTTTCTATTATAAAGTTAACGTATTCCATAAGATAATTCTAAAGAAGAGATCAATTTTCATTATATATGTTTTATAAAATCACAATAATTCCTAATGATTTTTCAAAGAAAATTTCGATATACGACGATCGGGTTTCAACTATAGAACATACATTGATATTATATCAAAATAAGAGCTATATGAACAGCTGTATGTTGAAGCTCTCGAATGAGAAATTAAGAAATTGTTAAAAAAAAAAAAGAAAAAAAAAGTGTAAGAAAAAATGTGAGAAACGCGAAGCAAAACTGCAGTATACATTTTGCCAATACATTTTATTACATTTCTCATGAAAGCTTGGTTGGGTTGATTTTTGTCATTTGCATAATCATCAAGTCGAAGTTTACGAAAACAGACAACAGTTTTGCGTTTTAATCAAATGCAGCCGCTTATCGCACGCGAGCCAAACGATGCGGAGACTCGTGTTGGGGCCAATGACCACTTCTCGATCAGCTGAGACTAGGTCACATGCAAATTGTGAAGCAACGGGAGGCGCCTTCTCCCTGCCATTGCCAATTCATTTCTCGGTGAAATGCAACCGGCAGAGTCGTAAGTCGACCGATTGAAGTCGACTTCAACATTGACCTCGCTTCTTGATTGACCTATCATTGTCGCTTACACTTTATATTCATTTATGTACCTAATTATGTATCTAATATTAAATATAAGTTCCCACATTGTGCAAAAGTTTCGAAATAAGCTTGTTATATTCCCACTAATGTCTCTCTCTAATGGAAATAATTTAATAACCAAAATAAATATAAATTCATATAATTTTATATATTTTTTTTTTTTAAATTCATGCATCGACTGATATACATATTATTTTGTAATTTTTTTTTTTATATGTAAATATTGTACCTTGTAATTTTCACTGATGCTCTGACACTCTTGAATGAAGTAAACTCACTACTTGAGTTGAAGGAGAAGGATTGGAGAGATCGATAGTACGCGAAATCGATGGCGAAGGGCGTCGTATTTTGCGGTTACGTTTAAATGCCGGGTAAGAAACTCGTTTCATTGCCGATCTACTGACACACTGACGCGATGTCGTCTCGCATCGCACGGAAACCTTAACTTTCCCCGAGTTCGTAAAGTTGCGCTTTTGAGAGAAAACGCTCGAGGGCTCTGTTATTTCGCGGAATAGAAAACGACGTCGCGCTGCTGCAGGAAAGACACGATGCGAAACGAAACGATGTCTCGCCCTACCGCGCATGAGAGAAAATTAATTTTTTATCATCTCTGCGGAAATATGCGAATGTATATTATGTCCTGAAAAATATTATGACCGACGTGCAGCTTCCTCCTGACGTCAACTTCACGGAGCGACATATATTTTACCTAAATATTACATAATCAGATGCAAACGACAAACTTTTTAACACACATTATAATATATACTTTAGAGTTAAATACACATACGTATTGATTTTAAAACACAAATACGAAGTAAAAAAAAATTAAATTTTAAATAAAAAGAAAAAAGAACTTTTAGAATGCTCGAGTTTATAAAAAAAATTTTTCATTTCTTTCTATTATAAAATTTTATTTTATTTTTAAATTTTGCGATGACTAGCAAATTGCTAATAAATATAATATATACGGCGTATAATTTAATACATTCTAGACTTAAACTTTCGTTGAAACGTAAGCTCTATATAATATGTATTAATCAAATATCCCAATAGCTAAATAAATAATACGCATTAATTTGTTTGATCGCAAATTATAATGGCGTATAGTACGTCGTGGTGAATCATCTCAAAATCACACATTTCAATTAACTAACTCTTATAACTTTTTATCATCTCGAACGGTGCGTGGTTAAACGTAGCATTGAGTAGGACTGCAAACCGTATAAACAGAGTCGGTGGAAGAAATACGGTGCCACCATCGAGGCTTGCTAATGCAACCGAGTGCATTAGAAATGTGCAGCCTGTCAGACATCGACAGCAATCGTAGACTCGTCTTGCTTGCGCAACCCATTAGCACACACGTACACACATCATGTTAAAACACATATATCACCTGACTATACTTAACTCGCTGGTCGCCTCATCGGCGATGCGATCGGCGAAGAGAAGATATAAGCGAGTCATCGCGCGTCATAAAAATGGCGTATTTATGCAATTCACTGTTCTTCAGATATTTACGTTCATACGCTTCATTTGCGAGGTCGCGATACGATTTCCCGAAGAACGTTGTAATTAACATCCTAGCCCAGTAAATGAAATCAACTCTGATTAGACGAACTTATCCAACCAAAACAATCCTAATAATCTTCACTTTTGTGAAGGCGTGAATAGGATCTTAAATGCTCCAATTTAATTGTTAAATAAATTAGAATTTACATCATCATATAGATTATTCATATGTATGTTATAATGCATAAAGTATAATAACACACATATATTTTCCGATGCAAATTTGTAGAAACTTGTTTCTTAAATTTGTACATATACATAACGCTAGTTCTTTATGTGTGGGTGTAAAAGTCATCAAAATGATTAATATCGGTAATATAATTTAAATATATAAAAAATAAAGATTGATTGTAATAAGAGTTATTTACTATCTTTTACAACTTCATTATTTCAACAAAATAGTTAATATGATTGAGTGTCGATGTGTTTAAAAATATTATAAAGTGTAAAATAAATCTTAATTTATTAAAAAAATTATTTCAACGTGATATTGAAAATTAATTGTAGAATTGAATAAATAAAATTTCGTTCCATAAATATAGTCCTTACGTTTGCGCAGAAATTTCTATTTCGCGTTCAAGTGTACGAGATAAAATTTCAAAAATTTTAAGAAACGAGATACATAATAAGATTTATAAAAATTTTCACAAAAACTCAATGAAAAGGATTTTATTCTTGTTCTAAATTGTTAAATTATTAAAACTTACTAATAACACACATAGCTTATGTGTATTGCGAAATTCGTACATTTTACTTTGTTTAGCTAAGCGTGCGTATTTTCCATCTGGAAAAGGACTCGTTAAAAAGATCTCAGATAAGCGACAATGTCGTCGACGGCTCCTCAAAGGAAGATTTCTAATTCCACAGGACAATCTGACACGGTTGAAACATTGACACAGGATTCTAGTACACGGCGATCTCTCCTCTCGTTTTCTTGTCGTATCCTTCTTACCTGCCTTGCCGTGACTCGACGAGTTTCATTACGTAACTTCCCGCGTGCCTGCATATAAGGAAGTCAAGGATGTTTGAAAGTGTGTTCGTTATTGTATTCTCCTCCCTCGGAATTCCATGCAATTCTCATCTGCACTTTCCGCCTCGCCTGCGACACCTGCTATCGATTATTTCGAATCGACATAAGCGTCGAGCCACGACATTGGTAGCGTTCCAATTTATGGAACCTGACGAAGGTTCTTATTCGAACATTGGGAAAATCCACAAAGTCTACTCAAAAAACTATCAAAGACTACTCCAAGACTCCTCCAAAACTATCATTCCTTCTATTGTTTTAACAAATTTTTTAACAAATGCGAACTTTTAACAAATACGAACTTTTCTTTAGCAAAGATTTAATACAGTGGGTTTTATAATTAAAAATATTTTTTATATTAGATAATCTCGATAATTGAACACACTTTTTTTCCTTATCTTATTCTCTATTTTTATCAAAATAGAAGTCGCGATGAATAGGATAAAGAAAAATCGAAAGTGGCTAATACGGCAGCCATGCTTATTTTATTAGTTAAAGATACTCACGTTGCCGCAACTTGATATCGTTTGCGTTGACGTATGCAATGGTATCATTTTTCAACATTGAGTTTGTTATTGTGAGACGAATGTGCTTATGTTAGATGAAGTGCCCACGATATTAACGAGGAGGAAATCTGATTTAGTTACGGCGAATTTGCTATTTTATTTTATTAAGATACCTCACTAGAGGAGAAATGAAAGAGGAAGGACAAAGATAGACTGGAAACTAGACTACAAAAAAAGAACTTTGTGTTACTTTCCTTGTAGTTATATAGTTTTATTTTGTACGTAAATGAATGATAGGAGAGAGCGATATAGTAAAAATTTTAAGTTACTTTCAAAAGTTAATTTTACTTTCAATATTTTTACGGCCGATGACGTAAAGACTACACAAATATACAGAAATATTCGAGACGTTTTCTCTAGTGTCAATCAGTGTTTCAAAATGACGAAATGACATTCGACAGACGAAGCGAACGGATGAAGCAGTAACGAAGTACTTGGAAGAGTCACGTCGTCAGACTACCAACTTATTTGGATAACGGATATGCCCGTTGCATTTTGATTAGCACATTGCGAAATGCGTTAAATATTTTTACCTTGGACGGACGTGTAACGGACATGTGCGATAAGAATACTTATACGCAGCAGTAGTCTTCCTTTTGCGACTTTGCTTGACGCGGAAAAAGCCAAAGACGAATTTAACGAGCGACTCGAAAAAAAAAAAAAATATCGAAGGATCATCAGGACAATTAAGGTTCAACGCAAACCGAAATGCAAATTGTTTAAATTGCAATGATACGAACGACCAGTTTGCAGTTTTGATTGCAGCGAGATTGTGCACATAGACAAGTCGCCTGAACCTCGTTTGACATACTGACAGCGATGAATTCGCGTGAGTTATCGAACAACAAATAGCTTGAGGTCGAGCCGTACACCTTTTTATCTCGATGAAACAATCGATAGTCAATAACAAAATTGCATTTGACTTCCTATCGTTGTCTCATGCATAACAAAGTTGCATCACCACGAGTACTTGCGCTCGTCCGCTCCCATTTCGATTATTCACTAAAGTGATTTAAGAAGACATATACACACGGAGCATTAAAATGATCGATGAATCGATTTATAAGAATAAATTGTGAGAGTATTTCTTTTCAAGCATTCTTTTTATATTTTATATAAATTAATATATAATTTCGTGTTTTTCATCTCATTTCTCATTGTATTTGTTCTGTTAAGTAATATCATATTTTTATAACGCTTTTGTTTACACATATTACAAGAATATATGAAATGTGCCCGTGTAACAGAGAGATTGAAACAAAAGATCATTACTGTTGCGTAGTTGTTGAGTTACGATACACTATATTCTGTTTCACATTGTACACAAAACTTTATACAATTTCAATTTCCTAGTCCTTTGACTGACTGAGCGGTGTTACAGAATATAGAACATTATTGTAATTTGCAACTGTTTCAAGGATGCTTGCATGTTCGTAATATTAATGCTTAAGAACTAGGACAATAGTGTTCTTTTGACTTGGAAATCAAAGAAAGGAAATATTTTATCTCAAAATGTAGGTCACGTCGTTATGAAACCGAAGCGCTATATTTTTTTATAGCTACAGCAGTACGACAAACAATAACTTTTTTTAGTAAGATAACTTAGATATAAAAGAAAATATTAAAAGAGGTTTTAGTTTACAGTTCTTATCTCGTGCATATCTTAAAGCGTACATACACGCACACGCACACACGGAGAGTCCTTCAAAAATATGGAAAATACGGTCAAGTAACTCGTCAAGGATGCATTTTAGAAAAAAAAATGTTACAGGGGAAATTATAGGATTTTAAAATGTCTATTCACTAATCTTATCAGTTTAATCTTTAGTGACGTTGCCAAGGTCATACCTTGTTTTTTAAATAATAGAAACCCCCATTTTTTTATAACATATTCTTGTAGCTGACCTCGAGAGCCTCTTCAAAACGCTATAATAAAGTATTTTTTTAGTAAGTACTTTCTAAGTTATGACGCTTGAATTTGATATGCAATTTGACACAAAGCTATTCATTTTTGCCAACTATATCTCAATACTTTTTTATGTACAGAATAATGAGATTAAACATTTGGTTTAAAGAAAATATATAGTTGTCTTTTAAAAAAGATACGCCGTTGCAAGAATCGCCATTTCTTTTAAACAGCAACTACGTATTTTCTTCATTGAACACCCTGTATATATGTACATATATAATACAATAATATTCCATTATAGGGAAATGTTTCGTAAATGAAAATTATATGGAGATTATCGAGGTCAGATGTCAAAAAATGGCAAGCAAAAGCGCGCTTGCCATTGCAAGCGAAGCGTTCGCTTCAAAGCGAACGATTAAACTTTTACATGCTATTTTTCGCGCTCGTATATCGTAGTATATGGGAAAACAGCGTAAATTCCTTGGTAGGATAGCGTACGAATAACGTGTCGACAAATCATCGTAAATTATCTTCGTCGCCGGGCAAGTCGTAAAGCGCTTCTGCTCTCGTGTAAAATCTATTGTCGAGTAAAAGCAACTGACGAGAACGCCCACGTGTCTCAAAGTTCTGTGAGAAATGAAAATTGCAGGAATAAAATTGCCTTTTCTCTTGCGGTGCACGTTACGCTTAATGTTTAAAATCATTAGGCATGATTTATGAATTCGCAATTTGCCGAATATTGCCATAAAAAGCTTAACTAATCTCATCAATAAAATTTTTTTTTTTAAGTCCGTCCTTCGACTTGTCAAGAATTTACATTTTGACAAATTGATGTTTCTAAATTGAAACAAAAATTATACTACGGTTTGAAAAAAGACGTAAACAATTAGAAGATAAAACAAATTAATGATAAAATACCTATTGCTTTTTTAATGTAAATTTAGAACGTATGCGCAAATGTAGATATCATATAATATCTTGAGCGTATTTATAATAGAAAAGAATAACACAATATATAATTTAAGTATATCAAGTGGTTATTAAAAATATAGAGAGGACAGAAATAATATAAAATTTAGAAGATATTACTTGAATGCAAAATGAATTATGTTTAATTATAAATAATCGCAAAAATATTATTCGCTTTCCGAGGTCAAATTTTGAGATTCGAATTGTAGATCAAATTGGTGATTTAATATCTCTGAAGCTGAAAATAATGTTTCGATTATTTCGATAATCAGATTAAGCATGAGCAGCGTGCATGTGTATGCAGCCGATCAAGTCTAATGAACGTGACCTTTTGATCATATTATACGCGCGAAATCTACGAAATAAGTAAGCCGGAATAAGCAAGCCTCCTTTTATTAGCCGCGCGACGATCAACAATGTAGCCGCTTTGCAACTGCTTTATGGGTGTGTTATAAACACACTTTCACTCTTGCCCAAAGCCTATTGTCACAAACGCTTCTGTCCCCATATCCCCATAATTGTTTAATCACGGGGTTGTCACAACCTGGGAGAAAATTTAAAAACTTTAAAAAATTTTTTAATTGCAAAATACTTTTCACTTAATTAATCAATATCTTCAAAGACAATTTTTAATTAGATTTTAATTAGCCGTTATTATAACATAAATAACGGCTGTGTTACAAAGCGTGAATGAAAAGCAAAAAGGAAAAGAAGAAACGACGTTAAATTTCCCTTCACGTTCATTAGACAATTATACGAGCAATTTATGCCACAAATGGTATCGTCGCGTCGTGCTACGTACGGACATTAAAAAGTTCAAATGTCAATGATGGATGGCTCCCAGTTATGATTGGCCGAAAATAATCTATGAGAGAGGATCCCTTCGGGAAACGTCTCGGGGAGACACGGATTATTGACTGGCGGCGCACTGACATGTACATGTCCAATGCAGTTGGGGGATACCTTTATTTTATTAATAGTGATGGCTCAAGCGGTACACGCAACGCGGTCATGTATATTTATGCAAGTACGTACGTACTTATTCATTCTCCTCGACGGTCCGCGAGTCGCTTTTGACTATTCATAACGTCACCAACTTTGACGGGCCGGCCGTCGCCTTCGTTGCCTATTCCACTTCCGAAACTGATAAATATCGATCTTTTTCACGCAGCGCATCTCGTACCATTGCATCGCGAAATGAAAAGCGATCGCTTGCTTTTCTGCGGATAAAATTATTATTTGAAAAAAGGGAAACCATTGCGAGATTATCGCATTCTCGGATCGGTCATATGGGTCGGACTACATTTTGACTGTGCACAAATTTTGCGCGACATGTTGCTAAGTATAGCTTATACATAAGTATGTTATTATAATAATTATTTATCAGGACAATTTTCTGTAGACAAAATAATTATTTCAAAAAAGGGAAACCAAATTTTGAGGGTGACCAAATGTTGCTAAATATGTTTATATAATTATCACACTATAATAATTATTTATCAGAACGATGATGTCGTGAATGTTAATTGCAGATAATTCGTTTATTCGTAAATTTGCAATACAAAGATTCAATGTACAGATTCTAAGTAAATCTATCTATGTAAACCATGTTCGTAGTACATCTTCAAGTTAAAGTTATAAAATTGAAATCTAGACGACAGTATCTCTTCTCGCATATAAATTAATTTATGATAACAGAATATCAAAATCAGAGGGATAAAAGTAGATAATCTAAGCGATAATAGAGATGGCTGTCGATAAACAGTTCTTTCTTTCCAAATGGCACGTATATGTATTCAGAAACTTTCCATTTTAGAATATGTCGGATATATTATGCAAGAAGATAAACGTATTTTGCTATACCTTCCTGTTTATGAAAGCACGTCTGTACTTTGATTTAAATATAATTTGAATACAAAGATAAGGCAAAAGACTTTTGTTATACAGTCAATGTTCCATAGCCTTCTCTCACAATAAATTCTTCGTAATGTTTCTGTACACGATATATCTCTTTCGCACAATTCTTTTAACAAGCTTATTATTCATTAGATTCCAAAGATTGAGGAAGATTAAAGGAGCAAATTATAATTAAACGGAATGAAGATCGCGTGTTCGTATCGCGATTAAGTTTGCAAAAAATTCAGAACACGTCGATATGTCCGAGAATCTTGGCACGAATTCCCAGATATACAAAGTTCCAGTTTATATAATTGGCATATCTTCTAATTATGTAAGTATAATAATAGTTTAAATCCGGGCACTATGTTTTCCGCTACCATCTATGCTCCAGATAAATTTCTAAATAAATTTCTAATCCACGCAAAAATCACAAATTTGTACCGTCAATTGTGATAAACGCAGAAATTATTATAGTATATACAAAATAATATATCTGTAAATATATCGTTAAATATATTTTCATAAATATATTTAAAAACAATTATCACAACATTAATTTGTCTATATCTTATTCCAATATCAATGTCTTCAAAAAGAAGAAAATAATAATCTAGAATTTAATGTTTTCTTTGTTCTGAAAAACAAATTTTTCAGAAATTGATACATCTGTTTCTATCTAATCGCAGAACGAATTAGGAGGATAAAACCAAGTTTGTTTCCGCATGACTTGTTTATTATCACTTTAAGAATTATCGTGTCGTTCTAATTATATCATTAAATAATATTAATAATAGTGATAATTATGTAGCATATGGTATGATGATAAATATGAGTGTTTATTTTCAAAATAATCTAAACCAAATTAGAAATTTCTAGTTTTTAAAAATCAATCTGCATCATTTTAATTACAAACAGATCACTTAATTATTGTTAATTACATTCATCAACTTTTATATTCTTTTTACTTGTTTTAATATTTAATTTATTTTGTTTGATATCTAATAAAAAATATCTACCTATTTAATTTAAAATCCGCTTATATTTAACATAAACAAAAATCAAGTAATTAAATTTGAAGTTTCATAGGAATTAAGTATGAAATAAAGTTGTCCAATTGTTCTTTATGAATGTCGTATTAACGATATTACAATTGAAAGTCAAATAAATACATTGAGTCTTAAAAGTATAAGCTATTAGAGTAGAGGTCTCTATACAGATAACAAATGAGTAATTTTCGAACTATCATAACAATTTTTGGGACTAATCCCAAAAAAACAATCATTCGTATCTACACGTTATCTAAGATTGATAAGCCAGTACCTGGAACGGAATAAGGTGCGGTTTGTGGCTGTGGTGCCCAATAAGCCTGGCTGATAGCAGGATAATGAGTTTTGGGAGAGCCAATGGTACCGGTGCCATGCCGGTGTTTCTGGCTTTTCATAGCCATCGCGTATCACGTTTGTCGATGTGTTCTCCGTTTTGAAAAAATTCAAAACTTCCACTTCGTTGATATTCCTCGCTTCACTCTTTGGCTACTATGACACGGTCACAGAATTTTTTTCGCCTGGATTTCTCTCACATAATAATCGTGATCAGCTCGATCAATAAAATGGAAAAGTCAACGTATTTTTACACGACACGAAAAAAACGCACTATATTTGTCAGCATCGGAACTCTAAGTTCGGTCTTCAAATCGAACTGAAGAACATCGATGCGAAATGTCCTGCGTAACACGCGCTTGCTCCTTTTCGAGTTTGTTTTCTTTAGCGATTATTTCTTTTCAGCTACCAATCAGCTACTGGAGATTATTATGTAAGTCTCTACCATTCGGCGGTTATGCAATCCCGATATACGCGATAACAATAACCAGGCATAACAATGGTAGAGACGCTATATATGATAGCGGATAGCTGGCCAGCAGTGATTTCCATCAGCATTCGTAATTCAAAATTAGAGCTTCACATTTATTCTCTTGAACGATCGACTACGATGATTCTTGATAGAACAGGTGACTTTGCGATCACAGAAGATACTACAATTGCAATTTCGATAAGAGACAGCACAGTAGTAACAACGAGCAAAGATATGGACGGAGGAGTTGAAAAGAATAACGAAGAGTAGACTTGAAGTGACAATCGAAGAAAAACTTGTTCGATGAAAACTTTACTGTTGTTTTTTTTTTTTACGTCGCACAGCTATAATTCATCATCGCGATGTGACTTGGTCTTTCATATCACGATGGTCTTTCATACACACACACACACACACACACATACACACACACTCCGACAGTTGCGCGCGGTCAGCGCGCCGGCGGAAGTTCTCTCCCTGGCACTCAAAAATAGCTGCGCCGCGCCGCCTTTCCCGGAAGGCTCTTTCCGCGTTCCTTCGTATTCCTTTATTATTAATAAAGCAATACTTCCGTGCATACCGTCTCGTACACACGCACACGCACCCACGCACGCGCCACGCGTCGTTTCATCGGCCGCCCATCGTGAATCGTCGCACTATGATGCGCGCGTCGGTCACACGTGGTTACATCGCGCGTATATACGACCGACCCCCCCACCATCACCTCGGGCCACTCTGCGTATCGACTCACCGCGCGTGTGACCCCCGCGGGGGGTGACGATTCCCGCGACCTCCGCGATCTCTGTGTGACGCGCGACAGGATGATTCCTCGCGACGCACCGACGACAGAGTTCTGCGCGATCCCGCGCGGATCCCGACAGGATGATACTCCGCGGCTCGCGAAGAAACGGAACAACACCGTTAGCGCCGAGCGCGAGAGCACGTCGTCTCCGCCGGCGGGCCCGTGGACTCTGCTCTCGTCGCCGTCGACTCGCCGACTTCGACGCACTCAACAAGTGAGAGAGAACCGGCGCTGCCGACTCTCGAGCCTCGGCCTCGCGCTACCGTCCGCCGCCCGCTCGTCACTTCGCCGCCCCGTGGCATGCACTCGTGACTCCTACCTATTCGCCGCCGTCGCCGCCGCCGCCGCCGCCGCGAGCACTCCCTCGGAGCTTCTCGTGGTGTTTTTCATTTTGCCTCACACCGCCTCCTCCCGTGTGTATATGTGTGTATGTGTGTATGTGCTCACGCGCTCAGTCCCGCCGGTCCCCCTACCGCCTCCTACGCGTCTGGCAACGGCTCTGAGAGAGTGTGCTTTTCTCTTTCTCTCGTGCTTATTGTGTGCACGTATATCTTCGTCCAACTACTGCAACTCCGCCGACGTTGGCTTAAGTATGTCTCTATGGACAATGACCAGTAATTCCTGATCTATCAGTTCCTAATTGATATTCCCGTTTAATATTCGATTTGTACTTGTCTGCCATCTGTTTGGGCTCTACCCGAGCCCATAATAATACGCTTAGAGTTTTTCTGCTTGTCATGAATACTGTTGCTAATTAAACTTGACGTTGGTTGGACAATAGCATTAAATTTGTTTGACGCTCGTTTCTTTATCTATTCAGAAGTGCTTAGTGTCCACCTGACGTTATTTCACACGAAGCACAGGTTTGTCTGGCGAATATTACCGTAACGCTGCGCTGATATTCATTTAAACATTTTGACAGTGGCTTTGCCGATCTGTCCGCAATCAATTTCATGGTTATTTCACTTCTATGTGCTTTATATCACTAGGTAGGACTAAGGTTACTGTTCGTCAACCTTCGATATTACATTTGTATTCAATTTGATACCCACTCGATAACAGTTGGCAGCCACGGTATGGTATTCCCCATGCAGTCGAACCTCGCTTAGTAACTCGAAATTTCTTTGGAATGCACCGGATATCCGCTTTGTGTGTTTCACTCGGGTATCTGTTCACGGTGATTCAGTGAACCCTGTCTATCTCACTCTCTCGCTCTCTTTTCATCTTCCTTTGTCACAATTCATGCACCGTTTTGTTGATTTCCGAAGCAGCACGCGATCTTCATAAATGACAAGCAAAATGGATAAAAATCCAGCCAGCTGATCGTAGCGTGGCGTAACACGTGACTATCTTTCGTAGAACGATCGCAAAGCTACACAAGATGTAAGAATCATGGAAAAAGAAACATAATTGAAGTTAATTCAACACCATGTGCATTGCATGTTTATTCGACGCTTTGTTCTAGTTTTTCAAGTCCAATTGCGAAAATACAGATTATAAATGTGGATTTCAAAGGATTTCTAGTCAAAAGATTTTTTTACCTATTAGAAATATTAATTTCTAATTTGTGTGTCGTTAATAATAACATTCTTGATAAAAAAAAATGTCATCTAAACGTCATACAAGTTATTTGGGATTATAAAGAAGTGAAGGCTCGTCAATAACGAGCGATTAATTGAATTTTATCGACGATGTCGGACGAAGGCCGGAAAATTTAATCGGAGGAGTGAATTCTCCCGTAACCCTTGATTCATTCCTATCCTCGAAACGATCGACAATTTGACGGCGCACCTCGGCGCCCGTGCCGACTGCAAATTTATGGTATTCCGTCATAATGCATCGCAACGAGGCGGACAAACGTGGCGTCGCGGCTCGCGTGCGCGAAACAATAGTCATCGGAGCATGGCGACGCATGTGCGTTTCGCACGCATACGCATACGCGATGGAAATCGTGAGTCAGCCAGACGCGGAAACGCGAGATTTCTCCCGCTCCCCCCCTCCCTCTCTCTCTCGTTCAACGACGAAAACGACGAGTTCGACGTGATCGGGATAGCCGAAAGAGCGACTGTGTCGGGAGCACGCGCCGATGACTCGTTCATTCGCGGAGGATGCGCCGAACGTGATGCACACCGAATGATCGTAGTCACGTCCGATCGGTCGTACCTCGTACCATTGATCGAATCCCGGTGATTCGAACCTAGCATGATACCTTGACGCGACAACTTGCGATTATCCGGTACGATCGTTCGGTCGCGTGATTTGATCATCGCCAACACGATCCTGGTGTTAATACGAGATAATTCATGCGCAAAATGAAGCCGATACATATTGCGCCGATACATTTGCAGGCCTGCAGCCTGCCCTGTGTTACGGAATCGATAATGGTCAATAAATTTGAAAATAACGTAGATTTAATATCCAGAAATTGAGACAATTAATAAAAATGTACTTTTTTAAATAATGCACATATGGTAGATAAGGAGGGGAGGGGGGAGGGGAGGGAGTTGAGATGACGAAATAAACAAGACGATTTGCTAATATTTGATAATATTTTTAAGCCAACAACAGATACCGAATGTCAAACTTATTAGAGATTTTTGATGTTAATAGACAATCTAATTGTAACTTAATTTTAATCTGTCAATAACAATAGATAATATAATAAGAAATATATTTTGAGTACATTCGGATATAATTTTGTAATATTTCTTTATAACGAATTACAATTAATAAATATATTTACACTTTCTATATAAACATTTAAAAATATATATAACGTATTATTACCTTCAATTTTTCATATAACAATATTTTTTTTAACGGAATAATATATGATCATCGAGAAAGATAACGAATGCAAACAATTATCAAATCAAAATTACATAATCGTAAATAATTATTTTTATTCTGTCTTTAATTTTATTTTATTTCAAGTTATGTAATTATAAATGTTATTTTTGGTTTTAATATAATCTAGACAAAAACAAAAATAATAATTTCTTAAGATTACATTATAAATAATTATAAATAAATTTTTTTATTCATAAATATTATTTATTTGTATTTTAGTGTGCTAGTCAAGCATATTATAATAACGCAATGATAAAAAGTTCGTAAAAAAAATTAAGTTTTATTTATAAAAAGATTAGTTTTAACTTTCATTATTTTACCTACTAAAAGTTATCTTGCTATAGGAATAAAATGACGACATTTAAACATCCTTAAAAAGTTTAAATTATATAAAATTCTAATTTATTTATAAACTTTTCAATTTCTGCAGATGATAAGTAACGCTTTAGCTAATCAGAGAAAAAAATTGATCATTATTTTTCATCATCACAAAAATCAGGAAAAAAATCGACAAATCTTAAGATCATCATTATACAATTTTTAAACATTTGTAAGAAATAAGAGAAATAATTAATACAAATACAAATAAGAGAAATAATTTTCAAGAAATATTTTTTTTTTTTCAACTTGCTAAAGTAGATGGCTGTTTTCAAAACCCACACTTTGAACATCCATATACATGTAATTGTCTAACTATATGACGATAGATGATAATTTTAAATAATTTTATTTCAACAATAGCTAAACCGTCAAGAACGATTGCAAGAAAGTTCTAATTGAGTTAAACATAATGGGTAGCAAAGAAGCGCATGGAAAATGTGCGCTGCGTTCATATCCAACTCACTCTTATCCTCGAGAATGCTACGGTTCAACAGTCATCGAACTTGAATCATTCGCGAACACTGTCGATTATCGTAATCCAAGTAATCCCCCGGGGTATTTATTTGTTGCCCGTAGCGGCTGGATAGTCGCTTTGTTGCCGAGAGGAAAGTTGCACCGTCGTCGAACCCGACGGAACTTTTCCTGAAACTGCTGGAAAACCTAAATTCCTCTCCGCTCCGGGCCGGTAACGAAATAGTTTCCCACTGCCTGCTGCTAGATCATGTTTGGAGTTCACGAACGAAGCCAAAAACCCGCAGACCGACTTTTACCAAATATTTACCAAACCCGTTTGCGTATTCCACATACATACGGAAATAAATAAGCACGTTCGAAACATGTCGCACAGACATTTATAAAAAAAAATATTTCATTTCATAAGATGACATTTTACAAATTAGGAGCTAAAAACATTTTGACAACGATCAAAGGAAAAAAAAAACCGTGCGATATTTCTACGGGGATAAATTATATGTATTTTTCACGAAATTATTGATTAATTATTTCATCGTTCAAAAACCTGGCTTTATATATATA
>NW_011933273.1:256043-274303 GCF_000187915.1 Pogonomyrmex barbatus | reverse complement strand
GTGTTATTACAAATTTTTCTAGCTAAAAATCCTACTGACTTAATTTAAAACAAAATTTTTTTTCTAAAAAGCATCATAAATAATAAGTTAAGCAAAAAAAAAGAATATAATAATAATCAGAGAAATTAAGATTGAGTTGTTATTATCATCATCATATTACGTGCTGCAAAGCGCTATGACAAAAGTAATATCATTAATATTACACTTTTTATCAGATAAGTAAAATAATTATTTTTAAAATAATTTAAATAAATTACATAGAAAGATTCTTAGACAGGATTATTGTACACTTTACACAATACCTGATTAAATGTATAATTTGATGGAACAACTGCTGCTGTGTATTATTAAATTTATGTTGCCAATAGAAGGCAAGATTTCCATAGATTTAATGTAATATAATGAAACATCATATGTAATTGATGCAATTTGTTGCGGTTCGGCCACATTTAACGTATCGAGTATTATTAACGATCCCGCACGCGGATTTACAGCAGGGATATTCGTCGCATATTCAGCACGCCCTTTCGCTCTTTTGTTGATCGATAATAATTATTCTCGTAAATTCAGGCATAAGCATGCCCCGTATGTGTATGAGAGTTTACGGGATGGGAAGGATGGGGAAGGATAGGAAGGGCGGAATTGCCCAGACCTGCTCGGTTAAATGCTCGTAATGACGTCTCGTAATTGCATCGAAAGTTTCCAGGGAAACTGTAATTATCGTACGGGCTTCCAACGATATCTTCGGCCGCCTGTAATCGACGGGACGCCAAACCTGAAGAAAGGAAAGCTGCTTTTCTGATGGAATATTTTTCCAAGCGGGCAAAGATGGCGTTTTTATCTCGAATCGAAAGGAGGCTCGGAAGCTTAATAATGGAATCTCAGTCTCGGGATATCTTCGAGAGAGAAAAAGAAGAGAGAGAGAGAGAGAGAAGGCGGAGACGGAGGAGGAGGGGGAGGGGGAGAACAGCAGCTTAAAAGTGCGTCATTTGAAATTTTCCCTAATCCTTGCTCCAGTTAAATCAATTAGCGCCGACTAATTTAAAAAATTGTTTTCAACTTTTCTTATTTGCACATTTCCTATGACATATATAGGTTTCATTTCTTTAATCGTCCTTTTTAATACCATATTTTGTTAAATTGCAGTATAGTATTTATTTTGTAGTTGATAATGCCTATAAAACTTTTAGCTTTACAAATTTTGCATTTTATTTGTAATTTGTAAGTCTTATTAACATTTCATGATAATAAATGATGATCTTTTAGATATAAACAGACAATTTTACTATCTATTTACTTGTTTGTTTTTTTTTTTTTTGCAATTTTAATAATTGTATTTTATCACACATAAAAGTAACAGCAACTAAAAATATTACATGATTATTTGATTCCGCGATTAGGAAAGGAGTCGATTGCTTGAACTCGATTTCAGTAGTGTTAATAGGTGTTGGTCGCGACGAACCATTTACTTGTATCGATGATTACTCGAAGATTCATCGAGCTACGTTGATTTGAATAATTTATTCGACTGATCAACCGTATTAATATTCATTATTCGGTCAATCATCGGCACTCGGATAATTATCTGCGTAAACGTTCGGTTCATTATTCGGCTAAGCGGATGCGTGTGGCAATTGATTCGGTACTCGGCATACGTCGATGCTATCTAAACATTTCTATCGACAACAATGTTGATACACGCTGCAACAATTGTGATTTGTGATCAGAGGTGACTAAACTTGCGCTTGGTTTGAAAGATAATCATTCTGAAGCCATTTCATGCCATGCATGTTCATAATGTGGACGTAATATGTTCACAATGAAATATCACAATTACATTTTATATAATATATTTATCCACATCATAAAATAATCTGCAGTCCATAAACTTGTATTTGGAATTATAATTTATCAAAATAATAAATTTTAATAATTTAAAATTTATTGTTTTACTTTTATTAGTTCAAGTCAGCCTTATTTCTACTCAAATTTTTTACCACCAAACATGTATGCGCATTTATTGTGATCAAAATTTTAGAACCCACAGCTGAGGTGATATTTTACGCAATAAGATTTTCTTGTAGAGGAGGAAGGGGAGTTATTGATTTTAAAGTTCATTATCGATTTATCAAGAGGAATAATTTAGCTATAGCTTTGAGCTATTGCGTCGCAAGTCCGTAAATAATAACGGCATATAGTTTACGATATAGACAATTATTCCAAATTTATAAATTCAATAAATTCAATGAAAGAAAATTATTAAACATCCAAGATTTAGTCTATCGAGTAATGCCCCGTGCAATTTCTTCCTCAAAATTTCAAAGATCAATAATTAATAATACACTTACCCCGCTGAAGGTTTTGACGTTATGAAGAGCGTTTTGCGCTGCCAAAGCCGCTTTTCTAGTATAAAACGTTACAAAGCAACATCCTGCAACAGAAAGTTAATGATTTCGATGAAGAATTAAGTATTTATTGATAAAATATTAATTCAGTTTATTAATCAGCTTGCTAGTCAAATATACTACAAATTCCATTATTCATAGTCTAAATTCAGAGATTTTTTTTTTATTAGACTACCATGTTAAGAGAAATGTACTACAGCAGAAAGCTTCGGAGAAAATTTTACGTTCAAGTAAGATTTACACATTCTTTAATGAGCAACTTATTTCACGATAAAAAATATATTTATTCGCATTTTGATTATTGACCGAATAATTTGTTAAAATTTCCATGCGTCCTCGATGACAAAATTGACATCTGAAATCTTCGTAATATGTTGCAAAGATAAAAAAATATGAAAAAATATGAAATCGAACTACAATGTCATTTTTTTGACAGTGAACAAATAAAAAGTTCTAAGTAAAAAGGTAAATAAAAGTAAATAAAAGTTCTAAGTTTTTCGAGTCATCATACTCAATGTGGCTACCAACAAGAAACTATGATAGACACGAGCTGGAGTTCGTGCAACCGGTGACGGGCTCGAAGAGAGAGACGAGAGACGAATCAAAGAGGAAAGAGTAAAGTCGGGGACCTCATTAAGGGTCTTCCGTATCCCCCGGTTGTCAAGGCTGGACACCATCCAAGCTTCGATCGATACGAGTTACGAGTTGTCAAAAGTTCGATATGCCGGCCGTTTCTATCGCCTATGCGATCCCCGCCTCTTTCTCAGCTGGTATTATATACTCTCTATACTCCTGTCCTTCTTTGGCATCTCTCTCTATAACATCTCCCTAACGTCTCGAATGAATCATTAGAGATTCGTTTATCCACACTCAGAGAAAAAAGTCGTACTAGTAACTAGAAATTTGTACACAAATAGCACTTCAATTATTATGATAAAATTGTAATAAGAAGTAATCATCAACAAGTTAGCAAGAAAATATACAGTAATATAATATTATATAGCAATATATTATTTATACTTATATAATATTTATAATATAATATTTATATAATATTATATAATATTTATTATATAGTAAAGTAATATTAATCATTTGTAATATGTTTGTAATATGTATTTGTAATATTGTAAATCGTTCTATTTGTATAAAGTCGATACAACTATGTAATAGTTGAATCGCTATCTATTTCACTATCAATTAACAATTCACATCTATTGTTATCGTGACTATATTTTAATTATTATATTTATTATATTATTTTATATTATATTATATTATATTATAATTATTATATTATTATATTTAATACTACTTTTCTACTTGTTACTACTTTGAAAAAGTAGTTGCACGTACTTAAATTTCATAATTGTTATAAATATAGTTGACAGAAACTATTTTCTGTCAGTGTATATAGAAATTAAGATGGCTGAATTCTGATGTAACAAATAAAAACTGAAAGATAGATAACTAGAAAACTAAATGTTGCATGACTAGAAGGTACAAATGATGTTATAAACTCTCTTATGACTACATTTTATAAAAACAATGAAGAAATTAACCGAAATTTATCGAAAAATAGAAATAAAACTATTAAATTAAAAAATTAAAGTTTCCAAAAGTAAAACATTTATATGATAAAATTGTAATAAAATTAAGATGTAAATTCGAGATTTGCGAAAATAAACATATGTGAAAAAAATTATTTAAACTGAAAACATCTAGAAACTTTCTTCATTATTAATTTTAACGTTATTAATTGTAACGCAAGATAACATTAACTATATCAACTTTATGCGACTGAATTTTTTAATTTAATACCAAAACGTATCCGAAATTCTTTTTATGCTTAACATAAGTAAATAACATTTATTAAGAATAATTAAGGTGTCAAGAGTGCAAAGTTAATGGTAACCGTAAGTTAATAACGGTCAGGTTCAATTAACAGGTTTCCTATTTATGGCGTATACGAAATTATGATAAACCTGCAACGCGGCGCTGAGCACAGAGGGTGTAATTATAATGCGATCGTGGTAATAGTTTCGGTAACAAGCCTTCCAATTACTCGAGGAAATCCCGATATTCCGCAATGTTTTGTTTGGTAACGTGATATTCAATATCGCATTGAATAACGTATGGTACCATGATGAATGCATAATTGCGAATCGTGCAATCCGATACATAGTAGAACGGTCCGGAATGTTAGAATCGACGATATTAAGTTTGCCTAATCAAAAAAGGAGTTTGCTTCAGACGTACAGTCGCATATAGTATTTCATTTTAATACCTAACCGTAACTCGAGATTATTGAAAGAACAGCTTCGTTAGTAGGAGAAATAATTGGACAATGGAATACCTTACGAAGAAAAACCAGAGACAGATAAAAATAAAGATAAAAGGCGCGATATTAAATAAATAAATTATTATTTATTTATTGAATATCTCGTATTTTGTTCCTTTAATGTTAAATTAATCGATTGGACAGATGGATAAAAATTAAAAAAAAGAAAAAGATATCAAGAATTAATTGTCTTTAAATTTGTCGGGGATAATTTAGAGATTTGAAAATTGAGAAATTTTTGGCGGCCTCATTCTGAATGAGATGGCGAGATTTTCTCGTGTGCACGTTACGTAGCGAGAGAAGTGACATTCCTAACATGTTGCTCGCAAGTTTCCGTAAATTACCGCATAAAGACGCAGCCGGGGGTCGAGAAATTATGTTTCCGACGAGTAAGTAATCTTAAGGCAGCATCGCTCTATAGACCTTTAAATCACCGCTCGCAAACTGCGCCCACGTATCCTTTGCTGTCCGGAACAGTGTAATGCTCTCGTGTCTACAAATGACCTCATTTGCCGAGGTACTAACGTCAAGTCCGGTATCCTGTTCATCATATTATCATCGGCGCCAAATTGTGCCGTCTCTCTCTCTTTTTACTCGAACTTTGAACAAACAAAAAATATCAATCACGAAGGAAAAAATAACGTGTGTGCGTGTGTGCGCGCGTATGTTTTTAATTCATTTAAAAATATCTTCATTTATATTAATCTACGCTACTTCATAATTATACCCATGATTATACCTACCAATCGTTTTATTTTGCGTAATTTTCAATAATTTATTTCAATTAAGGGAGATTAAAGTTAAACATAAAAAAATATGAAAAAATAAAAATAAAAATAAAATGTAGAATAAAATAATTTCAATAACCCGCTCCGAGCCGACGCACGCGAGGAAGCACAAATGTAAATTGTCGTGATTGCTCCGCACGCGTCGTACGCGAATTGAGATTAATAATTAATAAGTAAGTTATTAAGCTGCACGATGGCGCGCCTGGTTATTCCCAAGTGCATCTGCAACATGGTCCGAACGGCGATAGCTTCCACGACTGTGTCGAGTTGCAGATCGGTGTAATTTCCTGAATTAGTTTAAACGAGATATTTTTACTCAAGGTAACATAAATAACCTTCGTCCGGTTATTTTATAGAGCGAGACTTTGTCTAAGCAAATAATGTTGTTAAATCGAGACTCGTCACTTTAATGCCTCGAAATAATTCGTGATAAGTAATAGCAGAAAAATATTTGCAAGTTTTGCAACTTTTGTCGCAGATATTACGCAATTGAGTACGCAGCGATTGTTTTATATATATATATCAAAGTTTATTGATGCAAAGTTTAAAGTTGTTATAATTGACAAAAAAAAAAAAAAATAAAATAAAATCCAAGAGTGAATTATATTCTTCGAATAAATAAGTTAACGAAAAATATGTGACGTGAGATGCATAATGTGGACAATTGCACGTTTAGAGTTAACTACATATGTACGAATTGAAGAGAATTATTCATAGAGTTGGACAAAATGATCGTTGTTAGCAGGTTTAATGCTAATGCCAACACATATAGATTGTAAACCAATGCCCCGAATTATTAACCAATTTATACGTTAATTCTCCGCCCTTCTCTTTCTCCAACTCGAAATAGAGGCATTCGAATCACGACAAAGCGGAAAAATGAGTTTGAGTTTTATATTAAAACGCGGAGTTTTATATTAAAAAATATAAAAATTACATTTGAATCATGACCGTGACTGGAGAAAATTTCAAGAATTGATAATACCGACATCGACAATGAGAACATAACTTGAAATCCTTCCATTGCGCGTAGGCGAATTGTCGGCATCATGAGCGAGAAACGAATTTAATTTGCGGCTCAAATTGCGCCGTCTGCAAAAATCACCATAAGTGCGAACGAACGAACGAACGAACGAACGAACGAACTAACGGGGATATTCACCATTAGGAATTCCCAATTCACACCGTAATTATCGCTAATTGGACTCCGGATTATATTCGCGCGACACTCGTCGCGTGAAAGTCGTTCGAGACGCGAATTATGCATGCCCCATACGTATTTCTAAAAGCAAAGACCATTACGATGCCGAGAGGGTGCAAGAAAGCATGAAGGATTAGGAAGAGAGAGTTAATTTTTATGCAATCATTTATTGAAAATTTACAATATCTTTTGATCAATTAAATCTCATTAGCGGCTTTGAGCTGCCTCGGTCCAAGTCCAAGTTAAAAATAACGGCGTGTGGCTGGCGACATAAGCGATTCTATATTAAATTTATATAATAATTATATACAATTTATGTATGTATAAAGTAAAGAAAATTCAAAAGAAAATTATTAGGCGCCTCCTCCTGCCTGTCGAGTAATGTCATTTATATATATATATATATATATATATATATATATATATATATTGTTCTTCGAAACTTATTCTCGGCTTGTCACATTAATTTGTTCAAATCTTTTAATCACAATTTTTAGAGAAAAAACTTTTTATTAGACGAAATGTAAAAATAGAAATATTTTTTTAACTGTAAGCATAAGAAAGACAACGCGCTATGTGGAAAGCCGGAAAGCTACGCCTATCCCATGAGTCCCCCTGGCTGATATCCCGATGCCGATGCGTGATTAGTGTCCGCAGGGAAATCTACCACGGACATGTTTGGGAGCTAATGCTCGTTTCTGCCTCAGAAGCCTTGTACGCTTTTCTATAATACAATACAAATGCACCCAGTTTCGACGCAATCCGAATCAATACCATAAGTTCTTTAAAATTTTAAATTGTGATCGTCAGAAAAAAGACATTTTCATTATAGCAATATTTCTCAATTCTCATTACCACAGTACGGACAGCTGTCGAAATTTTTTTTTCCCAGTTTGACATTTTCGTAATGTGAAATCGTCTGGTAAGATTGGCTGATAAAATATGTTGTTTTTTTTTTCAAAATGACAAAGAATACCAAACAAAGCGCTGAATCAAATGGATTCCCTCGAAATTTGATAGTTATTCTTCTAACGGAGATAAATCAGAATAGTCAGTAAAGTTTCTCCGGCAAATGCGTAAATACGACGGATAATTTTATGAAATTTTGGAAAATATAAAAAAATTTGTTATCAGAGAAAAAATGACGATAAAATTTTGTTTAGATAAATTTTTCGTTAGGGAATCGAAACGAAAGGAACTTTTCAGTTGAATTTATCAATTATTGCAGGCTATTATTTTCATAGATGAATTAAGCTCAATTAAAAAAATAATTATAAAAGGAAAATGATCAAATTTTTATTAAGTAAATATGTATTTTACAATAATCAAAGAATTCAATAAAAAAGTTGAGGAAGAAAGCAAAATAATTTCTCCTTTTCTTTCTTCTTTTGAATTATTTTTGTGTTATAACAGTTATATAGCAAGTAAGACTAATCTCACAAATGAGTACTCTTCTCTTTAATAGTATTTAAACAAATATGATTATTATTCCCATTTTTATATTGTATTCTTTTTCTTATATAGACTAATCTTATAATTATAATTTAATCAATTATATAATAATTGAGGTTTATTTAATTGAATTGCTACATACTTTGAAGTATTTAAAAACGGAGTCAAGATGAAATATGTATGCAAGTTCGATAAATCAGTACTATGATAATTATTTTCCAATTAGCTTTAATTAACATTCTACAGTAATATTCCGTAATGTTCGATGAATTTTAATATAACAAAAAAAAAAAATATAAAGATTTAATGTCGAACAACGGAATTTGCTTCGTTGCTTTGTATAAAACTTTTCTACCACGGTTACATGACAGAAATAAGTTTCATCGATAGAATGTGCGCTTTATAATACGTAAAATTTTTGGTGCACATACTTCAGAAATAAAAACGAAGTCATGTTGACCAGCAGGAGAACATCCGTATTTGCATTATGCGTGGAATTTATCCTTCCGAGATCAAATACAAAGAGTTTTAAATATTTTTATTCGTGCATTTGTTACGCAATTTTTAATTGAATAATGTTATGGAATCATAAATTTATCAAAGTAGAGTGTGTCAAGTGGCTGATCGTTATAGAAATGCAACGATTCAAGTTCTAATGGAAAAAGTTCAATCGGCAGTTTAACGGCAAAACATTACGTTACAGACACCAGACAATCGAATGGAGACGTTTCATTTGGAACATTTCGAGTGGGCATTTTTTATGATTCAAATAAATATTTTGAGGACTTTTTAAACTGTTAAAAATTTAACAGAAAATTTAATAAAAATTTCTATCTTGGTATGATTTTCAAAGGATATATTAAGTAGCTATATGTATATTAGTTATTAAATTTTGTTTGTAAATATCCTTGAACAATAATATATTTATATGAATATTTTGAGAAAAAATTGCAATTTGATAGTTTAAAAAATATTTTTCGATTTAAAATTGTAGAAATAGACATTTCACGGGTCAAATTTCAAATATGATAAATGGGTATCTAAAAGCGATACTGTCGATAATAATAACCATATTTTTATATTTAATAATTTAAATATTGTTAAAAAGGAAAGTGTTAAATTTAAGAGGTTAATAATCTTCCTTATTGTTGCTATTATTGAATTCTTTTATTTTTGTAAATATTTGTATATACCTATTTAAGAAAAATTTTATTTCTTTATGAATAATCATTTCTTTTAATAAGGCTTATTCTGTCTATAAAAATAATAGCCCGAATAATTAATAAATTCAACTGAGAAATTCCTTTTGTACAATCTTCGAACGAGAGGAAAGATTTATGTAAAAAAAAAAACTTTATTTTATAATTTTTTGTCTTATATATTAAATTTGTATGTATATCATTTGTATGTGTATATGAAAAAGAGAATTATAGTTTGAAAAATAATTTGAAAAATAGCTTTCGATCCTCGAGAAATAGTAGAAAGTAGACACTTCACAAGCCTCATGAGCCTGATGATGATGATGATGATGATGATGATGAGTATCCGAAAGCGGCACCGTCCGAGTCGATGCCTACTAGCATGTGTAAATCGGGTTTAACGAAAAAAGATAAGGCTGAGGTTATAGCTACGGTTATCTCATGGTCATGTCGTATGGAATGTTTGACCTTTGATACCAAGTGGGCGTCGTTGTGAGGTGCAAACGGCACCGGCACTCCACTTTGTACTCAGGTGTGTGGGTGCGCACCCCAAGCCGCACCGCTACCTTTGACCGATCAAGCAACGTAAATTCTATGATTAGACCGAGAACAAAGCGGAGTCTCTAAGGAACCCGGCTCGATCACAATCAAGTGCAGCTGCGCGTTCGAGACGATCGAACTCGGATCGAGAGGAGAAGGAAACCCTTTGCGATACGAACCTTACCGTTCGAAATGCCCCTCCCATACACGCTGCACTCTCCTGCGGGAGATATTCTCAGATTTGATTTTCGACGAAGATCAAACGAGGAGAGATTGCTTCCAAGATATGTTTCCCACGGTGGTCAACATTTGTACGTGTAAAATATACATAGCATAAATATATTAGATACGTCCCGTATTTCATCAGTATTTAACGACCCCATTGATAGTTTGCTTGCAAACTGTTCGTTGTCTTATGTTGCGCGAGTTATCTTTAATTGAATTCGATGACGATACTCCGTCACTGATAAAAGTTCCAAATAAAATTTATAGGATAAAATAAAAGCAAGTAATCTTTGTCTAAAACAAACGATTGCTTATAGTACATTTATTTTTTTTACTGCTGTTGATCGATTGGTTGAAATTGATGATAATTTAAGCAAGAAACGTTGAAGTTGATCCTTATGATCGTCTCTCGATTTGTCTAGATTACTCGTGAAACTTGAAAAGAACAAAACAACGATTCGGTGCGATATCGCTCACCGACATTGATTTCACATTCGATTCGGAAGTAGTTTTTCCTTGTCTACCGCGCACACTGGTCTCCGGATTTCCGGATTTGCTGCGAAGATAGCGCAGCGGAGATCGACATCGATTTGCAATAATCTTTAAGGACGAATCGGAGCCTCGATAGAATCTAGTCCCTGTATTGTCGGTCATGATAGCTATCTGACCAAGAGAAACGTCACGCTGGCGGAAATGGCGTAACCGAGAACTAGTATAAGAAGACGACACGATGGACAGAGCCGGATATCACCGCGATAAACCCGAAACCTGCTGATTTCTCAGCAATTCCAAAGATATAATCGCGAGCAAAACAACTAAAGTTACAACTTAGAATGAAGAATATTGACAATTTTCATCAAATCAAATTTGTTTTTACAAAACAAATCTTAAGTAAACACAAATATATCCTTGCGCCGTTTATTAAAAACAGAAAAAAATCACGGAAGGAAACAAACAAGAATTTCGAAAGATTTTTGGCAATTCTCCTAAATGAATTATGTCCAAAAAAGATTACATCCAAAAAAGAATGAGAATATTAAAATTGGCATACGCAGAAAATGATTTTTTTTATTACACATTTATCTTCTAAAATATAATCTCATAATTAATTTTTGTTATCTATAGTTATAATCAGTTAGAATGTGTAAACATGTTTAAAATGCATGGTTAAAATGTTTATTAATAAATAACGTACGTTATATACGGTTATTAATAAACATACAGTTATATATTTTTTAACAAAGAAAAATTTGTTAAGAAAAATTATTACTTAAAGTTTATTAATTAAAGATAATTTTAATTAATGAACTTTTTAAATAATAAATTTAATTAATACTTTCTTTATTAGAAAATATGGTTGAAATATGTGATGATAATAAATACGCATTTTAAATAAGCATTTTAAAGGTTCCGTCTCCTTCTCCGTTAAAAATAATAAAATTCTGTTTTTGCGAAGAAATAAAAAAAAAAAGATTTACATAAATCTAAATATAAGCAAAGCAAAAGTATAGAAACATTTTTCAAATTACCCAAGTTTAATATTTGAATTATTATTATTATTATTAGTATTTTCCAGTACGTTTCTACACTTTACTTTGTCTACCTAAAGCTTTCCTCATATTTTTTAAATTTAAATCAACGAGTGCTTTAATAATTTTACGTATTTCAGAATTAAATGTGTAAATATTATTTTACACACATACACAAATTTAAAAAATTTTTAATATCTATAATGTGAAATTTCCATCATAAATATATATATATATATATATATATATCGATCATAAATATACGTTTAGACATAATTAATTCTGCAAATGTCTGCGTAAAGATTATATATTGTATTGTATGTAAGTTGATTGCACTTTCTTAAATGAACGAAAATTTGCAATGTATGTCAGATTACATCTCGCCTCGTTAGCAGGGTGCCAGTTGCGCTCTGATGGTGCAAAATCGGGCGAATCGAGGCAATCAGGTGCGTCAGGTGGGATTTTGCAGAGTCGTACGTGTGGGGGACATAACTCCCAAGAGACTTTTTGTATATCCGGTTTGCTCCTCGAGAAACGGCGAGGCTCTTTTTGCTGCGAGATTACGTACGTGCTTCCTTCCCTTTCCCCGCAACATGTAGGTAATGTGTACACGTATGAAGATATATATATATATATATATACACATACGTAAAATATATATATATACATCCTCAAGTATGTAAATGTATGTATATATGTATGTATACATAAGATGTTCCTAAAGCATGGTGTTTCTCTGGCATGCATACAGAATTGAATAATAGTAAATCTAAAGTTCTAATATTTATCTAGCAGTTTAATTCCAGTAGTTCAATTGTCTCCAAAATTGAGTGTAGAAATGTATATATGTTGAAGAAATGTATATATGTTACATCGACAATTAATTGTTGGTAGTAAGACTTTGTAACGTTGTGAATTTTTTATGATATAAAGATTACCGGTTACAAAATCTGATATTGAAAATTGTGACATAATTATTTCATTATGATCCTTTTTTCGTAAAATTGGTCATAATTAATTGTAATAAATTTATATTTACAACACTAATAAAGAGGATTTTTTTTATGCTAAAGATACACCGCGTATCCGTGAAAAGGTCATACGTATAATTTTTTTATAAAAAAAAAAAAAAAAAAAGTAAACATTTGTTTCACGATATTTATGCATAATCATATGAATGCACATTCCCTACGTATCGCGAGAAATACATTCATATTTGAAATTCTCTCAATATAAAATATCGATAAAAGGTGATCTGCAGCTATAGTGTCTACCCGCGGTATCTCATCAGGAGAACGTGGTAACCATGGTAACTAATTTAAAAGCACCCCCCCCCTCTCCCCCCATAGATGTTCGTATGTAAAATTCTAGCTTCCCCAATACGCATTTGTTGGCTGAACAGTATTGCGATATACTTTTATCTGTTCGTCATTGATATTCCGGCCACGTAAAAGATGGCTTCCTCCCACGGGATAATATCCCTCGGAAGGAATCTCCGCTTGCGGCGCCGCTCCGCTCCGGCTGCCTTCCACTTTGTTTCCTCGCACGGAGTGTCCCTGGCTCCTGGTCTATTCGTGCGTTTTTCCTCGCTACAACACAGGCAACGGGCCAGCCTACAGGCCGATTGGATTCCTATTTGTCGCCGGACTTATCGCGATAAAACCGCCCCCGATCGCCGTTTTGCCCGTTCGAGCAAATAAGCCGTTCGCAATTGGCCAGAATCAATCGCTCGACGTGCGTTGCCGATCTCGGCCCAATCAAGTATCGACTCGAGTAAGCCGCCTCCGCGCCGATCGTTTCCGCAGACACTCACGTTCTACGAAATCGTGTTTTCGGAACAAAGCACACGATGCGGAAGCAAGCGGCTGAGAGAAATGGCCGGAGACGGCGCAGACATTTGAGAGTTTAATTTAGCGGCCAGCTCAGGATTCAGGAAATATGGCGGTCACAATTTCTCCCTGGCTTTTATCGGGATTTTTATTGCCGTTTGCCGTTGTATCTACCCCTATTGGTATCAACCCCCTCTGAATCTCTGTAGGGGGACAAAATGTACATCGATTCTTCATCGATGTTACTTTAATAAAGACAGTAATTGAAATAGATATATTAATTGTATTTTTATATATATATATATATATATATATATATATATACATATATGCTATCATTATATATCACTTTCTGTTCCTTTTTTTTACTTTAATAATAATAATCATTTCAACGGGGATTAGGGAGGTAATTGACATCACATGTGATTGTCGATTTTATAAAAGGAAAAATGTAGCTGCAGTTCGAGCCGTCAGGTTGCAAGACTTTTAAAGATAATAGTACATGATTGGCAATATAAGCAATTATATTGAATTTATATTATATTTATATTTAAAAAATTAAAAATAGAATTATTAAGCACCTAAAATCTGCCACTTATTATTATATTCTATTATTTTGTTAATTTTAACATTATTTTAGCCAAACGTAGATACTGTTATACCTCGAAACTTTAAGATTTTAATTTGACACTTTAATATTAAGTTGAGAAACTAATTAATAAACATAAATAAAACCATTCTTGGTACAAGGACTAGTCAATAGAATTTAAAGTATAAATTCTCAAAGATTGTAAGGAAAAATCAGACAAATGTATCATGAAAATTCAGCGTCATCACTAATATTTTTGAATTAAAGGGGAGAATATACAGATTTCCTAGAGATGCAGATGTACCGAGTTAAAAAAAAAAAAAAAAAATATCGTCGTGTTTCCTCTAGTAGACTCTCTAATAGACTCTCGCATTTCTATTTCTGTAACGCTGGGAAATTAATGACAACGATTCCCCATAACCAGTGGGGTAAAGCAAATAATCCAGATTGCCAGCAGCCAGTTAGTTAAGTTCGGCGCTCCCACTAATCTTGGCGATATTAATTTGTACGCGTGCGGGCACGCGTACATATATCCCTGTTGCGGCTTGCTGCGAGGATCCTGTAGGGAGCAAGTAGTGCGGGTAAGCGTTAAGGTGGACGGCTGGCGGGCACCGTGTGATGATCAAGTGTTGTACGGCATAATAAACGGATCTGTCGACGTCAACGCCAGAAGGGGCCGGGAAGCAGGTGTCCCGTTCGTCCTGCGAGGCCGAGGATGCGCGGCCGGTGTGGTGTTAAGATGTCCAAGATAATTACACGTTAATCGCGTCTAGATATTTTGTTACGGCTAAAACCGAAAAAAAAGTGTCGGAATAAAAAAAAAAAGGATGAGCAACATTATTAATACATAGTTTTTTTTTATAAATGGTATATAATAAAGAGCAATAATTATATTATTGTTTTTTTATCAATAATAATATTATATTCTATTTGTTATTATAGTATTCTGTTATTAATTATCGTATCAGTAATAATTGCACTATTGTTCTTTATTGTATGCTATTTATAAAAAAAAACTATGTATTAATATTTAATATTACTTATCTTTTTTATCTAATGTTTTTTTCTTCTATTTTCAATCTTGTAACAAAGTATCTAGACGCGATTAACGTGTAGTAAAAAAAAAAAACCTAAGAAAAATTAGAAGTCAATAAAAATCCTGTTATATGATCAACTCAATACAAAAACATATTAAGTAATATTTCTGATTAATTGAGATATTTTAGAAATCTGTATTTGTTAAAATGTGATATGAAGACAGTGTCATTTACAATTAACAATAACAGAACGTTTATAATAGTGAAATTCTATCCCAATATAATTTTATCATCAAACAAAATTATTTATTATTTAAGAAGATTTCATAGAATCACAATAGGATTTCTTAGACGTTGACTTTTATGTGTTTCAATAATAATATAGAAACTATCAAATAACGAGAATGAGAATGAGATCAATAACTTTTATCTGTAAAAAAAAAAATACCGTAAAGTTTTTTGGCAATTTAATTCCAACAGGCTAACCAATAAAATTAGCCATTAATCGAATATGCTCATGTTATATGTCATTAATATTGAGAAGATCGGCATTTTCTCTTATATTTTGAATATAAATGCGTTTTGATACTTATCGAAGCATTACAAAATAATACATTCTGCATATTATGTTTTGCCTTATTATTATGCCTGCCATCGGAGGTAACGTATGAACCATTTATGGTATAACAAACGAATCAGTCTCCGTCAACTCTCTGCGGGAGGACTGAGAAACAGGTGTCCTGTCTACGATGAAATAAATGATGCAGTTCGTCCATTCTCGCGACTACGTTTATGAGTTCCGTAATATTTTCTTGATGCCCCCGAACAGATATATTTTATGGAAGGCAGCGTATAAAATTGTCTGTTCTGTGGAGAATGTTGTCATGCAATTTTAATAATAATCTTTCATATTATATTGTGTGTTTACGCTTGATATAAAAAAAAAAATGTATTTTGTATATAAGAAGTAAGAAATACAAGTTTCAAAAAAACAATTATAAATCGACAGCGAAGAATTTATTTAGCTTAGCATAAAATCTTCATCCTATGATTATATTATGTTAAAATTAAAATTGTAAAAGAATTAGAAAATTTTAATCGAATGAAGAAATAGAATTATGTACATGATATATACTTAAATAACTTTAATATTTTATTTAAAAAAATTTAAATTGTAATATATATCGTGTTGAGAAGAGCGAGAAAATTGGTTTTTTTTTTTTAATCTTTCTGATGTATTCAAAATTTATTTATTTTCGAAACATTTTGATTTCTTTCTGTATAATATCATTTAAATTCTTGGAGTCGTCGAGATTATACAATATCAATAAATGTTATGGGGGTTCATGATGCCGTTCGTGTATGCCACGATTAGATATACATCTGAATCACGTAACCGTATAGACGCGCACTCCGAGCAATAATTATCACTTAGAGATTGTATGGACAGAGACAAAGCTTAGATACATGCTGGATGTCTCGGTACAGACATTTGTTATCCTACCTGTCACTTGACTCACGTCGCGACTCGTATCTGGCTCGTCTATCACTAGGATAGATATCTCGATTATGCTTCCTGAATGCAGCTCGTGTATGCGGGTAGGTTTATGAGGCAAGTGCATACGTGTGGATTTTAGTCACGCTGTGCGAGAGATCAAATGGATTTAATCTATTTCGAATCGGTTCCGTTTCAAAAGATTTAACAAAAAAACAAAAAAAAATGTATAATTGAAACGAAACGATAGATCTATCAATCTTCAGAAGATTGAAATTTGTGCTAATCTGGATTTTTGGAATTGGTCCTGATAGCAGTTAAAAATATTCCATGAACGATAAATTTAAGAATAACTGGTAAATCCTTCTTTAAAAACAGAAAAACAATGTCTTTATTCATATGAAAAAACACTCGAGAATATTGGCGAGTGTCCAAGTGTATGATGTATTGATATAAATAATATTGTGTCCTAATCCAATCTATCCATAAAAATTTTTATTTTAATTTATTAATTAAAGTAAACGTAAACGGAATCATGCCATTTTAAGTAAAGATTAACTTTTGTAAAATTATTTTTAAAAAAGTAGTGTTATATAAAAAACTTTGAATTTTATCTAAAGTTAATATTGTAATTAAAAACATATAAAACAACAAACGAAAACATATAAAAATTGAATATATAAAAATTGAAAATATAAAATTTATATGTACAAAAGAATTCAGTGTGACTGCAAACATGAATTACATTTATTGAGATTGAAGGATGCAAATGTTCTGATTTATGCAAATGACGTCATGCAATCTGATTTGATTTCAGCATAAATAATTATAAAAGAAATAAAATTTTTACATCTGTTATCAATTCAAACATATTTTAAATTCAACATAATTGTTCATTATTAAAAAAATTTTACTTTTCTTTATTTTACATAATTATAAAAACTAATGAATGGAATTAATGTATTTATATACAACTCTTTTATTTTGTAGTCTGGAAAATTAATAAATAAGATTACTATCTATACTATTAAGAATTATTAATTTTATAATTAAAAATTTATAAACATTTTAATATATTTTAAAATATTATATTGCATATCCATTTGGTATACATGACGTTTTTTATATAGGCGTAAATCCGCCTAAATAAATAACTCCTATTATACAAAAACCATATAATTGTATGATATTTTGCTCTTTCATCATCTATTAAACATATTAATCGTACAAAAACATTTTGTATTACAACCCAAAAATATTTCATTTGATTATTTTATAGATTACGTTGTCATAATAGCGATTTAAGAACAAACTTTCATGGATAAAAAGTGATAAATTCTCGACATGGGCTTTTAAAACTGCTTTTTATGGAAAATTACATTATATTTTCATATACTTTCTTTGACGAAACTATTTAATACACATTTTCATGGCTATTCCATCGCAATTTTTAAAAACTTTCAATCAGTTATATTTTATTACACGTTCAAAAGGCATTATTCAGATCAGTAGCGTCATTCTATATTTTTACCTTACTCGCTTTACTTTTATTTTTATTTCAAAAGGACAATTTCAAATACGCAGGATATTTTCCTTGATTATTTTAAAATAAAGTAGTAGCAGCATTGGC
>NW_011933273.1:244781-255943 GCF_000187915.1 Pogonomyrmex barbatus | reverse complement strand
ATTATTATTATATTATATATATATATATATATATATATATATATATATATTATATATATATATATATATATATATATATATATATATATATATATATATATTCTCGTAGTCATATATGTATCGAGAATCGAGACTCGAGATCTTGTAATCAAGATTAAGAGAGAATTAGCTTCCGGGATAGCAATTATTTTCCATGTTCTTCATCCTCATTCTGGAAACTGGATAATTGTGCGCTTGGAATTTAACGCGGGAAAAAGGATGTGGCGACTCCGTATCCGAGTGTGCAATTGGTCGGCGGCATCGGGAAAGGTCAGCCAGACGACGGATAAGCACCAATTATTAGAGTTACCGGGACGTGTATCGTTCGTTATCCGATTAAGGTGGCTGAAAAGAAATCCGATAGGAATCCGATGAGGCTCGCTACCGGTCGGAGGTAAAGCCATTACCTCTGCGCGGCATCGGGAAACGTACGGGGGCGCGCGGCTATTGGTGCAGGAATGTTTCAATATTAGTACAGTAAAGTGTGCGCAATAATGGCGTTTTCAGTCAGAAGCATTTTCAACATGCTGTGTCGAGTTTTCCCTCCACTGTTCAATTTCATTGTGACACACACGCATGTTCAAGAAATTTGATACGCCTTTAATTTTTTACAAATCGAAAACAACGGGGGGACTTGGCGTCCATTTTTTTTTAAAGGTAACTTTAAGTTAAGATTGTACTTACCTCACCACTCTCCATGCCAAAATTAAGTGGTAGAAAATAGTAATTTATTTATTTGATGAGTACGAGAAAAAAGAAATGATAACACTCCGTCATCAATTTCGTCAATTTAACATAGGATTCTTGTTGTAAGAGAAACAATAGTAATAATATTAATTATTTGGCATGTAAATGTTTGTTTAGAAATTATGTTCAACAATCACAGATTTGTGCCATTAAAGTCACAGATCTATAAATTTAGCATTCGTTTTGGCATAATGTATGTCTTGATGGTAAAAGAAAACGAAAAAAAGTGCAATCAATCTTCTTTTCTGTTCTTGAATCGACAGATAAGAAGATATACAGAAGTATTGTAAAGACGTCATTTGTACTTGCATCTCTATACACACATGAGCGTGATACAGCATTTATGTCTCGCAAACGGCATAATTAATCTAGGAATTAATATAGATGTATTGTCTTATGGTATAGCTAGATTACGAAGCATGCAAAACAAACAATAATACAGAGACGTTGAGTTGGAGGCATAATAATACAATTCAACGTACAAATTAAGCAAAATATATTATCGTTAATTCGATTCAAATGTAAACGATAATAATGATAATAATAACAGCAACAAAAGCATATAAATACTTGATTATCGACTCTTTTTTTGTCGTGAAATTATGATTTTGTTCTTTCACTTTCTTTCATTTTATTAAAAATATCGTATTCTCTTTCGTGACATGACATTTAAAGAAAGCAAAAAGAGAAGAACTACAAAGCCGAATATATAAATACAACAATTGCACATGATTTTGGAGTTAAGCACAACAATTTCTTAAAGCTGTATCCGTATAACACGCGTTACACGATGAAATAAGTGCAACACAATATACAATAACATTGCATGTTGTGCCGTAAGCGATTCACGCTCAACACAAAGCTTTCGCCGCAAAGCTTTGGCTCAATGATTGCTCGCCCAAAGTTCCGCCGCCGTGCTTCAGTTTCTCGATACGAACGACGTTAAGGGCGTACACGTTTTCTATCGGCGAAATTTCGTAGCCCACTTCCCTGCGTCTTCTGCTTTTGTGCTGCCGACGTTTCCCTTACGTTTCTGTGCTTTAAGCAAGCCCCATCAAACGCCGCGCTGACATGCGAAAAGTCGCCTTGAGAAAAGCCGGTCGGAAAAGCAAAGCGCAGACAAGAGCGTGCTCTGCTTCCGATTCCTCCGTAGCGGCATTGATTCCAGATCAGAAAGAAACGTTTATCGTTCGTCTCTTTGATAGTAGAACAGAACATTGCGGGTACCAAAAAAAAAAAAAATAAGGAAAAATATTGCGGGGGGGATAAAGATAATTTTATACCTTTTATACCTTGAAGAACGGAAGAAAGGAATTCTAAGACAATTTCGAAAACTTTTCAAAAAATTTATCACTATTCACAAATATTAATAAGTTACAAAAACTGTCGCGTTCTCTTTTTGATAACAGACAGGTTTTTAAATTTTCTTCGTTTTACGAATGCAATCCGAATATATCGGGTCTAATGTTAAATTAATGTTAAATTAATTATTTTTTTAATTTTGTAATGCGTTTATTGTGATTATTATGATTATTATGACGGCGATGTAATAAGATTCATGTATTTTGTTAAGCCGTGTTTCTGCACAACATTTATCTCCTTACGCGTAACTTTCTTATGCTATGCCAGTTTAATTAGTGCGATGAATGGGTGAAATTTATTACTATGCTGGAAATAGTGGGTGTGGGTAATTTAGTAGTGCAACCAACCTTGCGCTATGAAAATGCGGCTGAGATTTAAGTAATTTATGATATTCGGTATGTATTCTCACTAATCATACTTCCTATTTAAATTTTATTCTATATTCCATACCTTAATCCTTGAAATCCGTATCAACACACATAATTATTTGATACACATAAATTGGATGTCATCGCTTTGTCTTTCATAACGCAATACGATTTGCTTAATGAGTCTCAATAGTTTTCTTATATTTTACAATTTTAAATGATTGTTGTTAAGAAGAAAAGCGAGTTTTATCCATATAAAGACAGGAGAAGGTGCGAATTCTCGTCGGTTTTAATACAAAAGTGAAGAAACTTGAGAAAATGGCGTTTATTTCATTTTAAAAGAAGAATGAGACTTAAAAAAAAAGAAAAGATTCAGAAAAGGGAAAATAAGAAAAGGTAGTTTTTTATTTTTCCTAAACGCGAAACTGCCAGTAAAAGAAAAGGAGGATGGTTATAAATCGTAACCTTGTATGAATACGTGAAGGCGAGTGAACTTTTGCGCCTCAGCAGTAAAACGAGCCCAAAGCATAACCTTTTCAACCACAAATCGTTCTCTCTTCTTGCTCCCCTTTTCCTCTCTCCTTAGATTTTTTTTTTTGCAAAGCAATGATTCTTGAATTTCTAAAGACAATAAATTAACTAAGATTCTTTCTCTCACACGTTTTAAAATTTTTTTTGGATTTATTATGAGCGACTTAATATATTTTTAATATGCTTATAGTGCGACATTTAAAAAAATCAAGAATAATTCGATAATAATTTGCAATAATAATCAGATGTCTATCGATATGGTTATTATCATCGGTAAGAATAAAATAAATGTAATAATTAAATGAATTATATATATTTTATATCCTCTTTTTTTAGTATATTGCGTTATCGAGATATAAATATTATTGCAACAAAATTTATGTCATATGAATCTACATTAATTTTGTATAAATCAGAACTTTGATATTTAACAAATAATTTTTGACAATATTTGACATATAATTATTATTTAGTAGATTGTAGATTATCTTAAGAATTAAAGAAATTATTATAAATAATTTTAAATATATTATATTTTTTTCGTAATCTATATCTATGTTATATTCACATTTATTTTCATTTATTTTGTTGCGGAAATACAGACGCGCGAGCGTAGACGGCCATCATTGCCGCAACATATTTTATGTAAAAATTAATTGCATCCCAAAAATATAATGTTAAAATATAATAAATAAAAATATAATGTATAATAAAAAATATAATATAACGTATAATAAAAAAATAAATTTTCATTATTAATTCAAATTAAAAAAAATAAGATTACATTAAATTTACATTAAATTTTCCAATATTCATACATTTTATACATATTGACGTAAAAGTAAATTATTAATAATATTTAAAATTTTTGTTGGAAAATAATTTTATTACCTCATAATGACATTTAGAGCCGTTTTCATAATATGTTGTTAATCAAAAAGTTAGGTTAATTATAACTTAAAAATTAATTAATACAGACTTTCATGAGCTTATAGTTAAATAAACTAAACGTTACACGTATACATACACATAATCTTTAATTTATTTAATCATAAATTTACAAAAGAGTGTGTATTAGTTAATTTTCAAGTTATAATTAATTTAATCTTTTGGTTACCGCGAAAATGGGCCTTAGCCAGCATTTATCCATTTTCGATGTAGAATGTAAGTAAGGAAAAAGTATCGGATTACACGACTAGACAGCTTGAATAGCTCTGGGTGTTTGCAGTGGCACCCCGAAGTGTGCCGACTGAAAGGCAAGGGGCAAAATGGGCGAGGGTGGCCAGGCGGAAAAACGGAGGGAGCAAGCCGCCTCGCGAATTTGTTAGGAGCACATGCAGCGTGACTGTTTCACTTTACCCCCTGAAACTTATTCCCGGAGGGAGGGTCGATGAAACGAGCAAACACTATGCAAAAGCCGCGGACATTCATTGCGCTTTTTCAACGCGTTGTCATTTGTCAGTCTTAAGATCAACTTTTTTATTTTCCATTAATACGTCGTAGTAAAACATTTACATTTCTTATTCTTTTCTTTAATACATTTAATAATCAAACCTATTCTTTAAAATCAAGATGGAACTTGGTCAAAAGATGTCATGATAGTACGGATAAGGACGGTGGTTTTAAAAGATAAAATAATACTTAAATAACTGTAACATCAAAACGTATATATCACGTATATATCCTCGTATACGATAATATTTATGCAAAAAAAAAAATAGTTGAACTGAAAAGTAAAAAAATATCCTCATTTTATTTTTCTTCTTAAATATCATTCTATTTAACATTTTTGTTATTTTTTTATGGATCAAAATTAATGAAGAAGAAAGAAAAATTGTGTATCCTATTTTTATTCGTTTCCCAACTTTTCAGAAATTAAAACGACTATAGAGATTATAGATAACAAAGTTACTATTAAATTGGAGCAAAATCGTGTGGGCACGTTGCAAAACTGCCGACGTTGCGTTCCCGAAACAAAACTGCCGTTTCTTTCGTGACCGTAGAGATAGAGAATAACGAGTCTTCGCGAGAATAAAAAAAAAAAAAAAAAAAAAAAAAAAAAAAAAAAAACAAAGCAACGACAGGGTAATGTCCGGGGTGGATCCGAGCTGGGAGGGAGATTCCGAGCCAAGAAAAGAAAGAATCCCAGTGCATAGAGAGGATTAGCGGGAGAAGGACGGCAGAAAAATGTGCCGTGAGAGAGTGGCAGAAGTCACAAAGGAAGAAAACTGGGCCGAGGGCACAAAGGGACGAGCAATCAGCTCGCCGCGGTTGACGAACGTGACTTTGGTTTCTTGCTTTCGATGGATGGGAAAGAGGAAACGATCCCTCTCCTCTAACGAGATGTTGTAGATTACAGATCCCTCGTAATCAATAGAAAAATGCACAGAATAAATTTAGAATTTAATTCAAGCGTTACGTTACATTATATGTAAACACTAAACAAAAGCTAGCTATCTATCTACGGCATTGAAATAAAATATTCAAATGCTACGAATATTATTGATGTATGCACGTATATATCGATAATTTAATCTTTTTCTTGAACTTTTGACTTTTCTGAAGACGTGTAAGAAGATTTAATAATAAATTTTTTTTTCTTGCAATAGTTTTTGATTCTTACAATGCATTTTTGCATTATTATTTAAATCTCCCTTCAAAACATTTATTTGACATTTATTTGACGTCCAATGTTTCATAATAATAGATTTATTTATTTAGTCGCTGTCTGTTTTCCATCGACTTTCGGAATATTTAATTTAAATATATCGTATATTTTTTATTGTATGCAATGCGACGGCATAATTTATACAGCTAAACATTATATTCGCTCATAATACATATTACGTCTGTTTCATATTTTATAATTAAGTCATCGACGTTATTATGCATACGCATTCACGCAGATAATAAAATTACTTCGTCATCCATTTTACACGGAAATTTATCATGCAAAATTTCCTTTATTTACACATGGCAATAAAAAATATATTTTTATTTCTAACTGGCCATCTCCCAGGAATTCGTAGTAAAATAATCCCCTCTGATAATACACTCCGGCTCTTATACATTTCCTCGGAAGGAAACGTGTGTGTCTTGTATTTGTAAGAGAAATACAGTAGCGTGATGCAAGCTTTACGAAACGAGCCGGTACAAAATACATATGCAGCATTTCGTTTTATGTCGCGGGGGCGGAAAGAAATTTTAGACGGTAAAGTTGGGGGGGGGGTGCCTTCATCCCGCGTATTACCCGCTGGAAATGTAATCTCTTCTCGCTATCATCCTCGCATGTCATGAGTTTTTGTAAGAGATCACACACCCCCCCCCTCCCCCCCTCCCTCCCCCCTCGTGCACTTTTGTATCTACATACGTATGCTCGCACAAGTGTATATGATGAGACGCAGGCGTTTTCGATTTATATATACGTGCTCTCCCGCGAATTCGCGACGAGATATATATATATATGTATATATACAGTGTATTTCGCAAAGCCTTTGGCTTGGAGCTATTCGAAAAGCTTTATTCGAAGAGAACCTCGCTTTTAACCCGCCGGGGAAACCCGACCCGCCGAGAGAAGCGCGATGGAATGTTGAAGCTCGTATTACCGGTGCGTTTTCGGTGCCAGTTTCGACAGTTCGCGGTTGATCAGGAAAATGGGAAACGGATCATCCGATCCGTCCTGTACAAGGTTACCGTGAGAAAATTTCAACAATTTTGAATTATGCGTATTACATATCGCTAACATGTTACATGAATCTCTCACCATTAGCGAGTGGCGAATGCGCGCTGAATGGAATTGCCGTTATTGCCGGGATAATCATCATAATGCAGCGATAAATTTCACATAAATGCGCGAACGTTCATCAAATATTTATACGTATCTATATGTGTGCTTTTATGAAAAGCGTACCTCCGATCTTGCCATTTGAAAAAAGGGCGATTGTGCGATATTAAATAAAATTTCTCATGAGAATTGAGGCACATTAAATTAAATTATAAAATAACTTTCTTACCTAGCGCAATAAAGCTTTAGAAGAATATAAAAGCCATTATCGGGAAAGCCATATTATTAAATTGATCGGTAAAAGTTCCCCGCCCCCCTCCACACACACACATACACACATATATTTATTTCATATTGCATTCCGTTACCATACCGTATTGTTACAGTAATACATGTAAATAAGAAGCAAATTCATATTTTAATTTTCTCGAGCAAATTTAATATTTAACCTGTTAATTAATTAGGACAGTTGTCCGAGATTTTCAGCGGTACGATTGGCAAATGATAAAATTGGATATCGACGGAATCCGCGTGAGTGAGCATTTGTTTTAAATCACTTGCCTTTCCGCGGTGCATATTTAAATAACCTGCATGTCCACATCATGTAGATTTGCGATAATTTATATCATGACTGTTTCACATTAAAATAATTATATCGATTGGGCCAACGATCGGGATAAAGGTTGAATAACAATTAATAAATCAACAATAAATAAATTTTGATATGCGCTGTTGTTAATTCGCATATGAGCAAACGGATATGAGCATATTTGAGCTTTTACCATAAAAATTGTATCGCTAGTTATTATACGCACATTAATATATTATTTAATTTAGCTCCGCCTCACAGAACTCACTGAACACACCATTATTGAGATATAATTATACAAAGGTTTTATGTTTGCTCTACATTCATTTGTTTTCGTATAATGATCAATGACTTTACTATTCTGTAAAATGCAATAATAAGTAGCAATAATTGCATTAAATAGTTTTATAAATATCATTAACTTTATGTCTTTCTCTCGACATTAAAATAATTTTATACCTAAACGCATTTACGAAATTGTTTTCAATAATTTCATTGTGCATTTTACTTACAAATTGTTATTATATTAATTAAGTATTAATGTAAAATTATTAATAATCTGTACAAATATATGTATACTTATAAAAGCGCAAAAATCGATTAATTTTGAAAAGTAATTGAAAACTACAGCTACTCAAACCACCAACAAATAAGAAACGGAAATAAAAAATAAAAAAAGAAGTAGTTGATCAGTTTACATGAATTGAAATAGGTTAAAATATTTTTAAATAGTTTAAAAATTTGTGGTAAATATTTCAATTTATTAAATTTTGTGAAAAAAAAAAATGTATATATCAATTTTACACGAGTTAAAAAAAAAGGAGATGCTAAAAAAGAAATTGGTTTACTCGATATGTTAAAGTCGACTCCGGAAAATAGAGCCGAGAAGATATCAGGCATTATATGTAAAAAAAAAAAAGAAAAAAAAATTAGCACAGCAAGATCTCTGTAATAAAGCAGAAATGTAGTGGACGGCAAACAAAATGCGTGAAAACAACGTTCGGATAAACGCTCGCAAACAGAAAGAGATGCGCATTACAGAGCAATAGACAGACCAACTGACAGAAAACAGCAGGAATGGGCTGTGAAGAGGAAACAAGAGATAATAGAGAGGAAAATTCATTTCTACTCATGCCAAAGGGAATGGCCGGGGCAGGCAAGCGAAGACAATCTCTGAAATCTATGAAGAGAAGAGACGAAGACCGTGAACAATGACGATATTAACGTCCTCCTACGAAAGCAAGAGAGATGGGATATGAGAATTCTTTTGTCGGGACGAGGAAACGTTGCATAAAGTGGATCAGCCAAGAGAGAGAGAGTGGACGAAAAGGTAGAAAGTAAACGAGCCGAGATACAAAGAATGATGAAAAATAGTAAACTTTTGGAAATACGGAGATGTTACGTCATATATTAAAAATTGAACTATATTTACTAGTTAATTTTTATATTTTTCTGCGGAACGATTTAGATTCTGAGCTTTACAATGCGTACGCGTAATTTTACTTGTAATAATATGTACGACTATATAATATTCGAGAAAATAATTTCTAATACAATTAGAGATACATATAAACAATTACTATTTCATTTATTTGAATTAAGTGTTATTTAATCCCTATTATAAAATAATATCATTAAATTAATGTTATTGTTAAATTTATTTAACGTTATCACCTCATCATTGGAACAAGAAAATGTTGTAATAGTAGTTTTAGTTATACATCTCTTAAAATTTATTTGTTATTTTAAATTAACTAACAAGATAGTGTCTAGATAACACTTATATAAAAAATAGTTTTACGCATGCATCTTCCTCTTCTTGTCCGCCATCTTCGGACGGCGTTTCACATTTGTAAAATATTTTTAAATTTTGTCGAGACTGATTATATTAAAAGTATAATTCTCCTTTTTTACATATGCTGTATGTTATGCTGTATATTTAATTAAAAGCTTTCGGTACTATAATTACATAAAGTTGTGTTCATCTAAAACAAGCGTCTTCTCGTGCTCTTCGTTCAATTGTTTTTATTTTGCGTTGTTTTTTTTTCTTTTTGAGAAACTTGAATGTAAAAGATTATTATCATATTTTTATATCGTTAAAAGAGTTAAAGTTATCCACTATGTTAGATATTAATTTGGATTTTTTAGTCAAAAAGATGTCACTTCAAAAAAATTGAAGAAAAGAATGCAAGAGACGAAACAGACTGCAAATATAACTTAGAATTAGAAACTGCAAAACTGAAGGACAAAAAATAGCGGAATGATACTTCGCTTTGTAGTAAATTTAATTTAGACATTCAGACAATTATTTATTACACATATATGCGCGCATGTTCATGTAGCATGTGCTTGATGTCATTTGTTCCGTCACATTTCTCACTTCAACGAGACAAGTTCAGGGAGATGCTGGGAGATGCACGCGGGCTTTTAGAATCCATCTTTGCGTATGTTCTCTGGAATTCTTGTCACTATTCTTGTCAAGTATTTCGTAGATATCATCCAGCCGTACATTATCTCTATCGAGCATTTACCAAGTCATTTGGGATTTGCGCAAGTTCCGACGAAATGTCTGAAATATAGATCGGCGTGCAACGTCGTGTAATCACGACGAGAACTTCACGCACTAACAACATACAACTTTGCAAAATTTACTTCATCGATATTTAAACGTATGAAACTTGTGCCATTTCTAATATTAATGGTCTCAATATGCCGTCGAATTTTGAACAAGTTTTCTATATTCCAAGTTTTAAAATTTTAATTTTTAATAAGTTTAATAAGAGCAGATTTTTTTAAAATAATTAATTTTAAATATTATAATTGATAGCTTCTGAGTTATAATTGATTAACTAATAAACAAAAAAAACTTTTCACGAATTAAATCTTTCGAATGTGATGATTAACGAGATTTTATTTGTTAATTTAAATGCAATGCGGCATTTCTACTTTCTTTTTAATCATTATTTTCATAGATTGCTGTAACATAGAGGTAAATTGAATGCTCAAATGATTATGAGGGAATGCCAGCCGCACTAACGTTAATCAAACGTTTTCATTAATTTGACATTTACTGTATCCATGGAAGATACTTATCTAGTCCGTTGGAGTATGTTTAACCATCCGATCAGAATTACAAAGCGCGCCATTAATCGAGTCGGCGCTGAGCGTAATTGGGCGTTCAATTATGACGTGCGCTTAAATCTAGATTTTCGTCTTAGAGAACGGAGATTGATTGTGGAAGCATAAGCTCCTTTCACATCTGAATTCGAATTCTGAATCATGTGTGTGTGTGTGTGTGTGTATATATTATATATATATATGCGCGTACGCGCGCATGTCGTGTATGCATGTTTGTATTCGGGTTTTCGGCTTCGCGAACGATCTGGAAAACCTGCTTTACAGTCTGCTCATGCCATCGGTGGACCGCAATCTCCGTGAATCGTCCGCCGTTCCGGGGAATTCGGTGTACCTCGCGAGATCTTGACAATGTTTCGCGTGGGCTCGCCCCGCGTGCCGGAAAAGCAAGGGCTGAACGTGAAAATACTTCCGGAGCCGAACGGAGCCTCGTAGTCGGGCGAGCCCGAGACTTACGAGGTAATTTCGCGGAACAAGTTTTTAGTTCGCGACTTGCAGTTACTCCGGGACACGAGTTAAGAAAGTTGCCTCCACTTGAATCTCTCTCTCTCTCGCGATGGAGAGAGAGAGAGATAGAGAGAGAGAGGAGGGAGGGGGAGGAGGAGAG
>NW_011933273.1:214552-229667 GCF_000187915.1 Pogonomyrmex barbatus | reverse complement strand
TGTGTGTGTGTCTAATAAAAGTATCTATTCAAAATATAATTGACATCTGTTTTGTAAACTGCGTTTTAGAAAAAGGTTCAAAAAAACTTTCACATCAGTGATGATAATAAATTCTACAAGGTCTTATAATTAGTAGAGAAGCTTAATTAATTATTAATTAATTACTATTTAATTAATTATTTTTATTCACATAAACACAAATATAAATTATTTTTGAGATAAGTGATTGACAGGAGGTAAGTTCAATAAAGGAAAATTATTAGATATCTATATAAGATTTATCGAGTAATACTTTCTACGATTTGTTCTTTGAAATTTATCTTGGCTCATTACATCGACTGTATTAAATTATTTTCATTTATATAAATATTATTATACTTAATTGTATTTTTAAACGATTTATATTTACAATTCCATATACTTTTTTTATTAATATATCTTTTATTATATATATATATATACTTTTGCTTATATTGTTTGTTTTATAAACACACCACTTCCAGGTTATATGATCGGACGATGTATTTATGTTCTATGAAGCTGACGTTTAAAATGGCTTCTTACGATGTTAGAAATGGGCAAATAGCTGTACATAGCGGGATGCACATGTGAGAATGTAAGAAAATATCCCGTGTCGAGGGACGAGTTTTACGTGCGCACACCTCGTATATCGGTCACATTAATGTCATATAATTTTACGGTCCAATTTTACGGTACAATTTGTACGTGGACCTTTACCAATCGTGCTGCATTTTGATAAAAATTGAAACAAAATTGAAACGGCAAGCTCGTGGCAATGAGCTTCGAATCATGCTCTGCCAAAATGCTGAGCAGATTGATAAGGAAAAAAAAAAAAAATATAGTTTAAGAGATTGGATAATTCTATTACACGATTTATTAGAATTTATCGCGCGACATTGAAATTTACTTGTTGTGTATACTGTGTACAATAAACAAAATGTCAAAATAGGCTAGAAATAAAATCTAATTGAAATTTATTATTATTTTTCGAACGCGTGGTTCGAAAGTATTTAGTTTTCAACATTTTTTATTTTATACTCGCAATGTTCTTTTGTGTACAACGATTCAAAGACGTTATTTTTAATAGAACATGTTACTCCACTTAATGGAATTATGTTGCTAAGCGTTTCGTGAAATAATAGCAAATGCTATATTTTCAAAGAAAGCATTTTCCAAGATTAAAAAAAAAAAAGCATATAAATATACAGCAGAGATATCTTTTAAATAAAATTAATACAATATATTTCCTTCTGAATTTCATACTTGATACTTTTAATAAAGACATTCGCAAGCTATTATAGATTCATAAATCAATGAATTGTACGACCGCACACTTAAGAAGTTAATTCTTGCAAATCGATAACGCTGTGATTTTTATTGTCCGAGATGTTGGGTCGTTCTAAATTAATCGTTAAGGCATCCGACCGAAGAACCTCGCTAATTGAAAATGTCGTTATATCGTAATCTCGTCTTACGACGAGCAAAGAATCATTTTACCGGATATTTCATCCGGTAGGAGAACAAGGTTTACGACGCTACGCGATAAGAGGCGAAAGATACGAATTAATTACTTCGATGTCCTCTCGAGCAACTGGAGGTTCAAATTCCCTCAGGACAGTAGTTTATCTTGATTACCTTTAGTCCTTTAGACCTTAGTCTCCGGGATTAAGAGGGATGATTGAGTAGTCCGCAAGGGCCACGTCTGGCCTGGGCTTCTGGTGTTATATGAAAACAGCCTGTCACAAATGATTTGTTCTTATTGCATCGAAGTAGCAAAATTAAAAAGTATGAAACTCGTGTTTTTTGAACGACACCATCCGCTTCTTTGCTTAAATTTATGTAATCGTCAAAAGAAGGAAAGAGAAAATATCATCTTCACATTATTCCAAACTAAGTCTAGAATAATTTCAACATGTATTCGTATATTATGCTTTCACGTTACACGAATAATTGTGATTGAGGAAGAGATTGTGTACTGTGTGTTTATGTAATGACTGCGAAATGGGAATATCTTGTAACAGGCGCCGCGATCTTACCGCGTTGACGCCATGTTAACTCCACATCCACGACGCCAACAAACTGAAACCCTCTAACTATCGACTTCCTGTCCGGTGACCAATCATCGAGTCCGCTTACAGCCACCAAACGTAGCGTCACGTTAAAGGACTTCCAGAGAACCTACTTTGGGATCCTTTAAAGGATTATCTTCGTCACCGTGTTCAAAGCCATCTTCAGAAACCATTCAACCACCATTCAAGTCAACCGATATTTGATGAACGTATGTTCGTTACTAAAGTGCAAAAGCTCAAAGAACCGTCCTCCTCGCGGAAACGTCAAAGTTTTTGTTGCATTCAGCGAATCGCTTTGAGAAAGCTGCGCGTCGATTAATAACGATTTATCGCGATGAACCATCGTGCCTCGAATACATCGGAATTATTAAAAGCTTTTCATGCGTGTGAGCGCGCGTGTGTGTATGTGTGTGTGTGTGTGTCATTCTGTGGCGTCGAGTGCTTTCGCAAATGATTAATTATTTCTGTGTGATGCGAAGAAGTTTTACTTAGACGCGTGATAATGGAAGCGACGAAAGCTTTTGTTCGCGTGATAATGACGAAAAAGTTTAATCTTTGTAGCACAGATGTAAAAAAAAAAAGAGAGACACTTCTCGCGAAATAGAATCGACTGAAGAATGTCAAACATGGCTAGTAGAAAATAGTCCAGTTGATTTTTAGTTGCGCCTGAAAAGAAGCCTCGGCAAAATTTGCCAAGTAGACTAAATGTGGAATTACATCGACATACAATCTCACACGCGAAAAGTCTGATTTTAATTAAGATTGAACGATCTACGAAAATTTAGTTTCATGAAGGCAGCTAGCTTAATGTTTCGTATTATACTCCATGATGGATGCTACTCGTTAATTTTATAATTTTGCCAGTGGGCGGTATGATAAGTGAGATAGAGTCGAATTTACGTTGCGAAAAAAGCGAATAGAATAGAAACTAAGTAGGCAAAGAGAATGCAAGAAGGGATATAAAAAATTATAAGAAAGGAAAAAGAAGAGGGACAAGTCGAATGGAAATTGTAAAAGAAAGAGAGAAGAAGAGAGAAGAGAATAAATAGGAGAATAAAAGCAGAGAACGAGAAAGAGGGAGAAAAACAGAAAAAAAAAAAACGTGAAAAAGAAGTCAAAAAAAAAAGGAAGGATGGAATGCAGGTGAGTAAACGGGAAGAGAAGATGAGTAAGCGAGGTGAGAAAGGTCGGTGGATGATTGGCTACCCGAGCCACCCCCGGTCGCGAAGTACTAATATCAGGGTGGGTGGGATATACTCTTACAAATTGTCTGCCGGCGCGTTGTAGGGGGCCGCGCGCAGAGGGGGATTTGTCTCCATTAAAGGGATTGAGGTTTTGTCGTACTCCACTTCCACACTCTCCTTTGCACTCTCTCTTTCTCTCTCTCTCTCTCTCTCTGCCCGACAACGCCCTACTTATATTTCGCGCCTGCTCCTCGTCACGCTCTACTGTTCCTTTTTCCGGCGTTCTCTCATGCTCTACCATACACACTCTGCCTCACCGAGACGGGCATCAGATTGAGAAGACGAATCTTTCACCAGCAACAAGCTTCTTCGCAAGCCCACATCCAGTTAGTAAGCCCGAGTACTTTGCTTTTTGCTTCCCCGAGACGCAACCTAGTCAAACATACTAAATTTCCCCTTAACGGTTAGGTCTTCGTTTTACGGCTTTTTCCTGTGTTTTCTATGAGCATATATATCTAATGCTTTAACCGCATCTCAAAGGTAGGCTTACCAAATGCCATGCGTGTCGGAATTAAAATAACTTGCATTAAAAGTGATTAAAGTGAGTAAAGTGTTTTGTGCAAATTATATAATTATGTCTAAATGTGAAAGTAAATAAGAGAAATAATACCGTAATTTCGTAGTTTTCGGCTGAAAATAATTTAAAAGAATTTAATTTTGAAGTAAATTCAAAACACGTGTATAGTTTTCGAGGTTAAAAAAGTAAAGAAAAAAAAGATGGCTCTTATTAGGTTCTTGCTAAGCGAAAAAAAAAAGTTCTAAATTTGATCAAGAATCTGTACTTTTGCAGAAAAGATTCTGGAACGTTTTAAGAGGTCACGAGGGACACACTGCGTGGTTCGGGTTGTGTCGAATCGATAAAAAGAGAAAGAAGACTTTGACTCGATATTATTTTATCGGATAGTTTTCGCTCGAGACCGACTGAGGAAAAGAATGGGGCACGTAAGAGCGGCTGATCGAGTTGATCTACTGTTTCCACTGCGGAATCGGGTCAACCCCGGGTTTTCGCGTGGGTATATCACCTTTTTCTTTATTCAAGCGATACCTTTGCTATTCGCGAGAAAAGAAATCTCGTAAAAAATATTGAGAGAATAATGTCGTATTACTTGCACGAAATGAAATAAGCTTATACCTCACAGTAATCCACAAACCAATGAAACGAGATCGAGTAATTATCCAACATCTCGGATGTATCTTTTTAAATAATTCCACTTTTATTACTCTCGAAATAGTATCCTCAAAATTCACTCTAGGACGATCACATTTTAACACGAATGAAAATAATCAAAAAATTGTCACTAATTCATAGTCACAATCACAGAAAAATACGATTACACGATTGCGGAAAAAAATGTATTTGCCGCCTTTCTGAAAAACGTTATTCCGGATTCAGCGGATAGAGCGAACCAAGCGCTATTCAACGTTTTGTAAGTGCGTTAGATTTTGTCGGGATGTTATCTGTTATCCGTGTGCATGATAGTGTTTGTATTTATATTTGATACATAGATAGGACCATAGTTGACCGGGCGAAAAACGTGTGATAAATCGGTGCAATTTATTATGGCGATCGCTGTTACAAGTGCGCCTCCATAAATTCAGAAGGAGATCTTATTGCCCGGAAGATTCTGATGTACATCATAATGGAAGATAATATTGGGATCCGTTCCAAGCCATTGTATCGGATGGTTCTTCTTGCGTATCGAAAGAAACATAGCATGTGCACGCGGTACAATTTTTATCGGAATATATTTGAATCGGTAAATAAAAAAAAAAAATAAGACTTGTATACACACAACTATTGAATTTTACAATAAGTAGAAAAAAAATTTACTACCAATGAAAAAACTAGAAAAAAAAAAAAAAACGACCGTGATATATTTTGATTTAGAAAATGATATAATAATGAATGAATAAAATTTTCTCTTAATAAAACTTTTCTTTCTCAAATGGAATATTTTCTCAAATAGTTGTCCGAATAAATACTTTTATATAGCACAAATAAACTTTTCCATCCAAATTTTTCTTTTCTTGTGAAAAGTAATTTAAATAATATTTTCATAAATTATGCATAATATCATGTTTTTCAAAAGTCGATAAATGCATTATTTTGCCAACATAAATACATAATCTAAGATAAATTTTATATTATATAAAAAAGAGGAGAAAATGAAAATTAATTCTTTTAAAAATATGTTGTAATCTTAAATGTAACAAAGTTTTATAAAAATAACATGTATGTTATACAACTTTAATTATATTTAACAAACAAAAAAAGAAGACTGGCAAAACTGCGGGCACATAATTTCTACATTGAATGATCTTAAACCTCGTTGAAACGCAAAAGCATTTCTAATTTGAGAATTATCGATCGAAGTGTTCACGTCATAAAATATTACATCGCACTGTGTGCGATAAAATTGAATGTAACGAAAATGAACTTGAACGAACACGAACTGCCGCCAACGTGACATGGTTCTTCCTTAAATATGCGTAATGGTCGGAACTATATGGTGTCGTAGCTATAGCCGGATATCCCGAAGTCTCGAAGGTAGTCGACACCTGCCGTGGTTAGATAAGCTTAGTGCAAATTTACCCGACTTACTTTCAGAATCAGCCGAAATACGGTTACATTGCTCTTCACCCTGCGCCTCTCTCTTTCTCTCTTCTCTCCTCTGTCTGCCCTCGCAGGAACGCTCAAATATTTGCGCAATCGATGGCAGTTTTGCCGCGCCGTAATGGCAAGAGAAGCGAGAAGTACTCTATATTCGAGAACAAAGGGGGGGGTGCGAGAAGGGGTGCAAGAAAGAAGCGATGAAAGGAGCGGGAAAAGGAGGGAAGAAGATGAACACAGAAGTTAAGAGCGTAACGAAACTCGGGGAAAACGAGGGAAAGAGAGGAAAAATATAAACGCAAAGCAAGAAGAAATGAGACTTTCGACGAAGATTCAAGAAATTAAACTTTGCAACGCTCCTCGTAATCTTGGCCAACAGCCAGGACTTTTGCCATGCCATGCCATGCCATGTTGTATTTATTATCAGACACAAATTCTCGCATTGAGTAGATATAATGTAACAAAAATATACTACATCTGGTTTTAATTTCTAAATATAAAAATATCGCGTGACTATGCGTATAATAAACATAAAGGTTTGTTTTTAATAACGTGTCCTTTGTGATTACACGGATAACGAACATCATTCTGTAAATATCATTCTGTTTACATTTTTACATTTATCTTTAAAATGATAAGATGTATAAAGGGTTTATTAAAAAAATTTTACAATCTTTAATAGATAAGAAATTGTTAATTAATGAACACAAATAATGAGAAACGTTTCTAAATACGTAGCTAAATTTTTAAGTAAGTACATTTATTTTTGCATACCACATAACAATTGAATTAAAATTACACACACAATTAATTTAAAACGATTGCTTTCTTGTGTAAAAATATACGTTTTATTACGTTGTCTGTTAACAATGTCGACGTTTATCAATGAAATTTTGAAACTGCGCTGGGTAGCGGCCAATACCATGAGTTCCACAAGATTATGGGGATCAGGAGCCGTTTAGTCGCAACTCCGACGAGACTTTAACTGGCTTTAGTCAAAGTCGCGTAATTCCCTACGACGAAAACGTAACGAGTTCGCGGCGGGAGGATTCCGTAGGGGAGAACCGCCCTCGTCGTTGGAGGTAACTCGAAAAGTAAAAGTCCCAAATCCTGTACGCAACTTTAAATTAAAGCAGTTCGTTTGGCCCGCCTTTCGTGTTTTTAGCTTCCCGCTAGTTGGCAGTTTTCGCGATTCACAGAAAGGAAACGGAAGGGAGAAGAGAACGAGACATTTAAAACGTGTTTAATAGCTTCCGATAGCTCTTTTTCTATAGAACAAACAAAAATAAAATAAGGATAAATGATTTAAGAACAAAGTATTATAAATGTCGAGATGAAAAATACCTCTCTATAAATATTCTCTGTAATGGAAAATGGAATCCAATGGTTTCTGATCAAATAATAAAAAAAAAAAACGGATTAAAATAGAATTAGGAATTTTTGCGGAAATGATTGATCTTGTGAAAACTGATGAGTTTATTCGAATATCCTATAAGAGATTAAGACGGCACTCTATCTCGTAACGTAAGTCGACGTATATATTTGTACATATGATGATGTATATTTAACTGTTAAAAGAGGGTAGGAGGGAATTTTAGAGATGCAAAGCACGTCGCGAAGATTAATTCGCGCGAGATTTACCAGCCGGTCTTTGTATTTACACGCACTTGCAGCACGGATGGAATCCGTGAGATCCAGCAGCTCGAAGGGGGGGCGAACAAAGGGGCAGAAGGCGTCATTAGGGCTGAGTGATCGACGAGCGGGCGTCGGAAATACTAAGCAAGTGCCGTTTGCCGAAGCTGGAAGCACGTGCCAGTTCTTGGCGTGGTTAGCAGTTTGCCAATTAATTAGACCTGTTTCCGGTGGTGTCATCAGGTAGGTATCGTCGATCCGCCACCGCAATTAATTTCGACACACCGCGAACTTGTGGGACGAACACACGTGGCGCGATGTAAGATGAAAGCAATTGTCAGAAATCTCATTTTTCGCGCGGAAAGTGAATATTGAATTGCACTAGAAAAGGCAAGCTCAGGCTTCTCTCTAGAAGATTTCAAAATTATCCGTTGTAATTAGTTAACAATAGACATACATAGTAAATTTAACATTAGATGTCAATTTAAACTGTTTATATATTATTATAGATAAAATTACTACAATATTGTCGACTTGATCGAAATCATTTTTCATTTACCACACATGTGCGATTAAACTTGATTTAAATGTATATCATCTCTAAAATAATTTCATATTTGTTGTTAGCTAGATAGAAGATAATTCTTTTTTAACATTTTTATAAGAATTATGTAACATTTTTGCGCTGAAATCTGAAATCTTTATGCATCTAAAGCTTTTTGACTCGTGATATACACGACATACTCAGTTATCAGCTCAATGGTGCCGTTATGGGACTCGAAAAATTTATCTGTCTTTGAAAAGTCCGTTACTCTCTCGTAAAAAAAAAAAAAAGCCAAGAACTATCTTGAATCTAGCTTGCTCATGTTCGGAACACAAGCTCGCTCGGAAGCAGCTTTGCGATACTTCCGCGCCAGAGTTTCGTTTAAAGTTTCTCCCGTAATCCTGAAGTGCACGGTGTACGATGACTTCGGTATTCTTCACGATTTTTCGGTAGCTTTTGAAAAAGCGGAAGTTTGAAGAGACAAAGAGACGCGAGAAAATAACCATTACGCGGAAAATAAGGGATTACGACATTCGAATATCATTCGAAATATTTTAAAAACGCGTTTTCCGCAAAAAAAAAAAATAAAGAGATTTATCTTGCAAAATTCAAGCTTCAACTTTTAAAATTGTGGACGCGAATAAATTACTTTCTATTTCTGCCTACTCCGTATCTCATCATTATTATTAATAAAAAGTATAGATGAAATGACTATTAAAGAATTAAAAAGTAAAGAGACACGTGTGTGTGTCTGACGTTAAAGCGAGACAAACAACGTGCGTGTCAATTTACCAAATGTATTTTGGGAAATCAATTACGGTGAACGAAGTGTGTTAAAGTTACTTGGTACAGGGTACTTCGAGGAAGATATCGATCTTGTCGATCCGTTTCCAGATGCTACATCGTGATTGACAAATAGTGGAGCCGATCTTTCTAGCGGACCCTAGAAAGACAGCTCGACAAAGTTCGGCTTTCTTCGACGTGAAAGAGCAAGGTGACACCGAACACGGCGGGTGGCGCGACTTAACGACGATTAATAGGGCCGCGTGATTAATAGTAGAGCGTACTTCTGTAACGAGCGGCGGGTAGGTCGATTCGCGTTTCCGTTTAAGGACAAACAAATTCTCCGGAGCGATTCGCGCGCAGAATGCTATTCCGCGGGCGTGCGAGAAGATTTTCGAGCGAGGATGCGCAAGAGACAAACGCGCCCCTCGCAACGATACCGTACAACATATTTACTCACACAGAGACGAGAGAGTAACGAAGAAGCTTGTCGAAGAGGAATTTCGCAATCGACACAGGGAAACGTTGCACACGCGCGCGCGCGCGCGCGCGCGCGCGAGAGCTCTGTTAATTTAACTAAAACACATTTCCCGACGTCTTTTCGTCGGGCGGAACAACGAAATTCCACGCGGAAAATTGTACGACGGGAGAGACAGCGGGGCTCCTCCTCTTCCTCCTCCCTGTTCGCAAAGAATCCTATTGCCTTGTCCTCGTCGTTTCCTGTACCGTGTCTCACAAAGTAGCGGAGTATTGAATTCCGCTACTTTGCGACAAGAGGCGGCGCGGTCGGACACTTTTGGGATTCCGATATATCGGCTACGATGGCAATCTCGAAGGTCTTCATTGCGAAACACCGTCTCGCACTTGTTTTAATCGGGTATAAAAGGAATTTGCCGCGGGTTCGCTGTCTCCTATTGACCCACCAAATTGGACATTCCGTGGATTACTACGCTTTAGCGAGTATTGATTTCGAAGTACATGACTTCACCGTTTAAATCCGTTTTCGCACAACAAATCTCATATTTCGAGAGTGGAGGATGGGGTACCCGAATTAATATGATAATACACCTGGATTAATTACATTAATGCACGTGAAGTTACTTTGTCACGAGATTAACTCTCACCTTAATATGCATATTGCAATAGGAGACCCTCGATAGTCATTATCATCGTAATAAATTACAAATTTAAAGAAATAATTTTCAAAAATTAAATACAATATATAAAGTGTTTCAAGTTAATTGATACACAATTAATTATCTATTTCTGTCTGAAGGTAAAGGCATTTTCGGGAAAAATATTTCGAGAAAAAAATTGTACGATTTCGAGAGAGCCACATAATTCTAACATTGATTCATTAGCAAATGAAATTATCGAGAGTCATCATTTTTTTTTAAACGGAATCATATATCTATCGTTATATAATATGATTCCTCTAATTGTTCTGAATATGAGAATTATCAAAATAGTTTATAAGATATTTTATATTTAAAAATAACTAAAAATTTCTTAAACATCAAGGACACCTTTTTTTTTCTCCTCGCTGAAGTAATCGCGAAGTAAGTAAAAAGCACTTCACTGGACAAAAAGACTACTTTGAAAGAACTTTCGCTGATAATTTTACTTCAAATGTTTATATATTGCAAGCAATATTTAATTCTTGAATGTTCACCACCAGCAAATATATTTATATAATTTATATAATGTAATATCATATTATATTTATATGTACGTTTAACTGAGAAGAAATCTGATTGATTAAAAATCCAGTATAAAAAATACCTTTAGTCACATTACGATATGATTATATTATGTTCTCTATGCTTTCCACATTTGACTTTAATTAAAAATATTTTATCAGATGATAAAGTTTATATTAAAACTGGTTTTTGTGGGAAAAAATCTAAAAATTAAATGAGAAATTATAGTATTGTAATTATTAATGGAAGCAACTTGGTCGAAGCAGCTTTTTTTCATGATGTGACATTACGAGTATACCTGTGAATAATTTAAAGTTTAAATTTATTCTGGCGTAAATCAAACATACTATTCTACAGGTACCCTTTGTTAATTTTTAGTAGAGCTTATGCCAAGCTCGGCTCCGCGGCTTAATTAATATAGAATTTCTGGAAATTTCAACGTTTTATTTCGACCGGCGAGATAAACCGACCCCCGATGCATTGTGGAATTTACTTTCTGTCTCGCTGTTTGGCCAGCGACAGACGAGCAAGCTCTCACCATGTCGAGTATATTACTCCGGTGTACATTTTACTTGAGTAGTATAATTTACACAGATAACGAGTATTATTTACGCGTATGTAAATTCACCGCTTAAAGGTACGGGGCGTATCATTTGCCATTGATAAATTTGAAAGAAAGTGGTAATCGATTTGTTTTATGATGCCAAATAAAATAAAATGGACTGTGATTTAGCCGTGTGTGTGTGTGTGTTTGGAAGACAATGAGGAGATGAGAGCCTAAATATGACGATTGTCGGCTAAAAGTTAATTGGGAAAAAACGGTAATTAGTCCATTTTATTGTAAAATTGAAACTTCACGTTGACAGAGATTTCGAATCTAAAATGCGGTGCATTAAACAAACGGCCCGCGGGCGGGACATTAATTCACCATTACGTCATGGTAATCAAGTTAAATTTTCACAATGGGGAACGAATTTCATCCCAGTTGTACCGCGCCTGCCGCCATCAATTTTGCAGGTGCGCATGACGTTTACAATTCACCCACATTAATTATTCCGGAAGTTCTCAGAATCCTAACGTTTCGCGCCTTCCGCCGGCTCGGATGGTGTGCATCGCGCGTACATTTTACATACAGATCTACTTATCCGCTGAAGATTTCTAAAGTCTGCTTCGTCAAGAAAATTCCTTTAAATTACTAAAAGACTGTGACGAAGATAAGATGTATATCTGACAATCTTCGATTTATCTTCGATTTGACAGATCGGATTTTTGAAAACTCTTCCATGGAATAATCATCGGATGGAATAATTTCCCGAATGACTGATGAAATAATCTTTCGTATATTTATATAAGAGGTAGAGACTTTTAAGTTTTCTTCCACCTTTTACGTTGTACGTCTAGACATATTATTTAAAAATAAATTGGAGGGAAGGCAATTTCTAAGTTATTAAAAACATAACATTACAATATAATCATTAATCTTTTAAATTAAAAAAAAAAAAACCTTTTTAAAATTCCTCATTAATAAAATTGAATCGTTGCGAGCATTACAAAAGTAATAACAGAAAAGTAATAAAACACCAATTTGTTTATGAGGAATGAGACACATCCAATTTTCAAGCAATTTCCACGTAATATCGTAGAGATTGGATCGTATTCGGAATTAATCTCGATTTACGATCGTGTCTCAATTTTTCATCGTTGTACCTTTTTGACGTTGTAAATGCATTCATTTCTCTTGATTCCACCTTTCCTTTCTACAACAATTCGTGTATTCGTTTACACGTGCCGTTCCATCAACTCCGATGATGCCGAAGATCGTGACAGTTTTAGCATATAATCGCGTAAGCCGATTTTCACGTTGTTTTTATTTTGTCATACAAATATTACACGATTGAGCAATTTGTCAATAAGGAAGAAAAATAATATTGAGTGAGTTTACCTTTTCCTATCGATTCATTCGCGAAAAATCGAGGATAAAAAAAGTAGTGAAGAAGCACTTTGAAAGAGAGAATGAAATACAACGCAATAATTATAAAATTTATCATAATAACAAGATAATTTCTTATAAATGAATAACTATCATATAATATTTTTTATATTTATAAGATATAATTAATTAAATAAATTTGCAACGAAAATATAGAGAGGTATTCTTATACATAAATTTTAACAAGAATATATTGTAATATATATTTTATCATAATTAAACTTGTTTTGTTTAATAAAAACCTGATTTAAATAGCAAAGAGAAGTAAACTTACTTTTTTATCTTTTATCGTATAAAAGTTTACATCACAAAAAAATTATAAAATGTCCCTTATCGTTACGTTACTATTTACAATTGCACAATTTTAACACAAGCAGGTCGTTTGAAGTTTGCGCAACGCAAATTTAAAAAAAAGTTACTTCAATTACTTACCTCTATGGCTACCGGTAATTTTATCTCGCAGGATATTTATCTGATGCACTCGACCGTACTCTTCAAACATCGTCCTCAAGTCATTTTCATCCATATCGTGAGGTACCTGTCCCACAAACATCTTTATATTGTCTGGATCCGGTTGCTCCACACTGTTGTTGTTCATTATGCTGCAACGTGAAAAAAAAAAAAACCTTTAATGTGCTGTGTGCGCAACATACGCGTATCTAGAAACATCTATCTTTATGCTATCCTTAAACATGCCATCCAGAAAGAAACAACACGCCGTTATCAATACGTTAATAGGTCAAAAGTCTTCCGCGTGCACTTTATCAGTTTTGCAGTCACGTGTTTTGTTCCTAATCGCATAGAGATGGTAATATGGATAACACATATAAAAAAAAAAAAAAAATACGTGAAAATTTTATATGTGTAAAACAAATTTAGGAAAGGAGATAAAAATATTTATATTAAATGTATTTAGCAATAATATTCAAGACTACTTAGTTACGTTTGTTTGTAAAAATAATGAAGATTTGTTGCAATATGCACAAATTGTAAACGAAGTAGCTATATATAAAAAAAGCCTTTTAAGTAAAAGTTTACTAAATAGATTGCGCATTGTAAGCATTCGTTTTTTAATGCTCGAGGATTACACATGTTTGTGCAGTATTATTCATAAAATCGGCGAATAAAATCGTTTCGCAAGCGGATTCATTCGGTCGACTATTTCGCAACCCGGGAACCCAATCGACTATTTTGATTGGACGCGTTGCAAAGCGCGAAATATTCTCACGGGCATCGCCGTACTCGTTAAACGAGCGATTAAAATATTAAGCACTTTATCTGTGAAAAGTGAAGCGGAGGATGATTTTATTGCGGCGACATGTGTATGACCGCGAATGGCCGCAAAGTGAGTTAGAAGTTATCGTATTGGGGAATGGAAAAATATTGAGCCGAATATTTTGTAGCATGCTCTCGCCATGAATATGATTTATTTTATACACAAGCTATGCGCTCGTCGTTATTGAATATCGTTTTCAGCTTCAGGCTGACAAATTTGAAGCCGATTTGCCGTTAGCAAAAATTTCATGGAAATCCATCATCGTTGGCAAGTTTTCAACTTTCCATTCTCGATACTTTTAACAAATACAAATGTCAAGCGCAATCCTCCGGTTGAAGTTGAACAACGAGAGCAAGGAGAGCAGCTCCTATTTTTACTACACGCGGCTGTTTATTTTTGTGGTGTCGATTCGAGCCTGCATTGACGCTCGCATAAAAAATGCGAGGGGGCTTTCGAAAACGTATGTCTCGTGTGTACGAGCGGTACGTACATTTTGTTTGCGTGTACTTGCTTGCATTTGACCTGTGCTTTCCGACGAAATTTTTCGCAGTGAGCCAGGTTTCCTCGAGCCGAACGGGCGGGGATTAACGCCGCATTTTGCGAGGCACGTATTTTAGCGGACAATACGGACTATGAGCGCGACGCTCGCGTAAAAGACTACCGGCGTGTGTTTCATGGCTACGCCACGAGTACATATTTGACACACCGTGCACAGGCTCGTCCGTTTTTCAAAAACTTACGCGGAGCTTTTCGTCGGCACGCGAATTCCGTTCCGTTCGATTCATCGAACGCGCTGGGCGCCGCAGCGTTTCTTTTAATTTCAATTGCCTCGCGCGGCCCATTGGCGTCGCTTTTGAAGCGAATTATTTTCATCCTCAAGTTGAAATGATTAAAGTCCGATACGTGAAGTCTCGATAAATTTTTCACTTCACTCGATGAGGGATATAAAATATTATTCAATTTTAATTTACAACTCTCTCTGAGACTGTTCTAATAAACGCGTGTAGGCTGTAGGATTTTTTTTTTAGATAATATAAAGCAAAACTTAAATATTCGACTCGTTGATTGCGAATAACTCAATAATAAAATGTAGCGAATGTAAGCTTTTGCTTGGTGACCTGGAAAACTTATCCACTCAATAAAATATGAAAGGAAGTAAATTTTAATTTTACTTAATTAACGAATAGGGTGTTATATTTTTCATAATTTTTTTAAAACATAATTTAAACATCACAATAAAATTAT
>NW_011933273.1:174372-189077 GCF_000187915.1 Pogonomyrmex barbatus | reverse complement strand
AAGATGCGACTCAACCGCATGTCTCCGGGATTAGTTACAGCCGGCGACATAATTAATCGTCTGCGCGCGCCACATGCCCTTCTTCGCTTGGACTTGGGGGGGAGGGGGGGAGGGGTGCGAGCGGAAGAGAGAGAGAGCCCGCGGCTGGCAAGGGGACAGGAGTGAGGGATGGAAATGCTATACTTTGTGTCGGAAAACATCACCGTTTCCGTTACGCGGGATTTGGTTATCGCCGCCTATCGAGCTCATGGAAAATGGAATTCTCCAAGTGTACCATTGTCGAGCGAGGTGTCTCCGTTGCATTTATCAAAAGAATGAATTTGCACAGCCTGCGAGGAGCCGCTCAATTTACAGGGAGAATAACGGATGAGAAAATAAAATTTTTCCATGGCTTTGAATGTCATTTCAATTCGATGAATCGGTGCAACGACGCTTCGTCGTTGCTTCCGAGTATCTGTGTATCAGCAGCAACCTGAGTTCCAATCAAAAGGACTTTCTTCTGACCGTTTACTTCTTATTTCTTTTGACAAAATTATATTGCCGTAATTTATGAATATGATTTATTCTCCAAGAGATCTATTATTAATGGATAAAAAATAATGAGTACCCTGGAGAAGAGTTACACAAATAAATCACAATTCTATCTATAAATAATGAAATTTCTGTCTTAATCAAGAAAGTGCAATTTTTTTAACAGTAAGATAATACAGCAAAGTAATCTAGAAATTTGATATAAGAGCAAGACGATTCAGATCGTTTTACGCAGCTAACAATTCATTCGAATCACAATTGAATTTTCATCTATAAATATGACAAATAAGATCGAAAGATGAAATACTTACTTGAATTATTAAAACAGAATATTTAATAAAAATAAAAAAAAATGAGAAATGCCAAAGATGTATATTTTTAAGATACATATTCTTTTTTAGAAATTTTTTTAATTTTACTAATTATTAATATTATTTTAATTATTATAGAGTTATTTAAAAACCAAAAAGTAAGAAGCAGAAGTAATTTCTAAGCTCAAACTTGTAAACCATCTATATAATATATGTTATATATTGTAAAAAGAGAAGATTTATATTACAAGTAAATGAGCAAAATATTAAATTTTAAAAAATATATTTGTATTGCAAAAGTTTAGATATCGTCACAGAATTTCCGGTAGGAAATTTTCCCCAAATTCTCAGTATCAAATTACCAGACGAGAAAAGAGGCAGGCAAACCACGCACGATAAACAAACGAAATAGGTAAAGTGAGAGGATAGCGCCATATTGGGGATGCAACCCCCGGCGATCGCCGATGCTGGAGGAAAGTCAAGCAAATAGAATTAACGACGGCATACGAGACACGCTTCATCGAACCTCTGATTTCCCGGAGGAGTAAAAATGCCATTTAGACAGGGAGTTACAGAAACCTGTAAAACCTGAAGTCGGGATGCAAAATGCAAGGATCGGCAGGCATATTCTTCTACAGCCATTTCTATATTCAAGTCTTTGAATAATTTATAATACGCTAATACGATCTTATTAAAATTACATTAAATTGATTTGATTATCATTCTTAATAAACTGTTACGTTAATAATATTAGTCGTAATAATTTCATAGGTAGAAAAATAATGAAAAGGAAACAAATCAGAAATTTGCGCGAGTTTTTATGCGCAAGTTTGTACTTTATTTCTCTGGAGAACTGATTTGAGGAAAGAAGCATATAAGTTACCGGTCCATTCTGTTTTTCTGAAAAGTGTAAAAACTTTTAACTGATGAAAGCAAAGCTATAGTTGCTCGTATTAGGGTAGGTGTGTATCTTTATCCGCGATCCAGGTTGTATCGAACTTGCTCCATTTCTCTCGAAGTCTCTAAGTTCGATGAACGTGTCGCCTTTAACTCCACTTCGCTCGGTACGAAACAAGTAAACTTTTCTTAAAATGGGAAAACGGAATCTTATTGAGATTATCCGTATCCTATAAGGAATAGCAAGCATCCACCTGATACTTTGATACCGGTGCAATAATTTTTAAATACTTTTACCCTGTTGAATTACACGACTTTTAGATCATAAAAGTAATAAAAAATAAATCTATTTTTCTTGACAATCCTTCTTGTTCATAGAGTAGTTCCGATGTATATTCCAGATCTATCGGAATTTGCGATTGCCGAATTGCTCGGGTGATTTCGCAATAAGAATTTTACATAGAGGAGAAAAGAGGTGTAGTAGTGTAAGTCACCTTACTTTTGGATCACAGTAATATATTTCCATTTTCTTAGCTTTTACATCTTTCGGAATTGTAATTATGATATGACTTCAAATATATTTTTTTTTTCTTGTCGTGAAGAGGCTATCTTCAGAAGAATGAAATTTGCAAGATGTTATATCGAGTCTCGCTATAATAATTTATGGTTTTTGTTTGTCTATAAAATTTAAGCTGCGTTATAACGTGTCGGTCTCTGAGTGAATCCTTTATATCACATAAAGTATAAAATAAGGTTTAGATCGTCTATACTTCTTAACTGGAGAAAAGCAGCTTTTCTCCAGTTCTTTTTGACCGTCGCATATGGCGCTTTGGAGTCTGTCATTTGAGAGAACGGAAAAAAATACATTCGCGCGCGTCGCATGGCCGAATTTATGCGCTCCGGTAGCCATAAGACCGTTCATTCTCCGGTAACGTTCCACGTCTCTGTTTTATGACGCTCTTTGCATCCTGCCACGGTTCGCGCAAAAACCATAAACATGGCATGCCATGGCACTACATAAATATCGGACAGGCCGGTGGCTCGTGGACATTCACTTTGCCGCAAAAGCAACGACCATTTTATGCACTCACTCGCGAGTTCTCCGTCCAACCCCTCCCCCCCCCCCGAAATATTCGCCGCTATGTTCAACTTCTACAACCCTTTCGACGTCTTTCGTCATTGGCTATCCATTATTCCACTATGGCTAGCGAAACGATATCATGTCGCAATCAAAAATGTCGCAAACACATTTTTGTCATTTCTTAAAATTTCAAATTGTTTAAAGAGTGTACCCCCCCCCCTACAAATTGTATTATATGATTTAGAATCTCCAATATATTTATTTTTCTCCTTACTAAATCGGAAAATTATTTTTAAAGACTTTTCTATTGTATAATTAATTTGGTTTCTAATAAAATTAAATAATATAATACCTATAATTTATCATATGATATATCGTCATACTTAATTAATTAATTAAGATTGTTCTATTATTTTTAAGGCTTTCTAACAATACTTGTAAACACCTTCTCTCGTCAACATCGGGTAATTATATTTTTCATATGGATTTAAGAAAATTAAATTAGATAACTCGTCCCGAGTTGAAGGAGGCTTCTCTTAGCAGAGGTTAATCAAGAAAATTTCTGGCTTTAATTTCCACATATAAGGTCACAAAGGCGAAATATTTTATCGGCGAACCAGCGCAGAAGCGCGGGAAGAGAGCAAAGAGCTTGTTGCGTCCTTGCAAAGTACCGCAACCTGATCCGGGCTTCCTCCTCTTACACACTGCGGTACTTTAAACTCGCCTAACAAGAGAGCGAGAGTGCTTTACACGGTGTGAGGTAACTGCTGTTGAGAATAATAACAACTGCGTATCCCGTAAGACACGTGAACACAGCTATAAAGATATAATAAGGAAACTATACTTGCACTTGTCCTTAATGATACTGCGCCGAATCACGTGGAGAAGTTGCGTGCCTACCCCATCTTTCCAAGGCAAGTTGGACGGATAAAAACTACCTAACTTAGATAACGGTGTTCCGCACTTTCGAGCTTTAATACACATACACATTACGCGGTTAAAAAAAAAAAACGAATTTTCTATGCATTTGTTTCTCCATTCTTTTTAGAACTTTTTAGAGAGTTAATATTTAAAATTGTAAACCATAAATTTCAGAATTATGTAATATTTATATATTAGTTAGAGTTATCTCAGATATGTAACTTTTTGAAAGGAGTATTACAATTTATATTTGATCTTTCATAGTATAGTATAATCGAACTCTTTTGTAAATCATTTAAAAAAAAAAAAAACAATTTTCTTTTATAATACCACCCATGTGATGCATTCGTTATTTCGTGCTGATAATTTTTTAACGGCATATTACAACAGAAACAGCAAAAATAAAACAAATTTACAAAGAAATAATGAAAAATACTTAATTTACTTTTGTGAATAAGAATTTCTCGTAAAGACCAACGCCAATAGTACGCGCACATTGCTATGATCAAAGCGTTCATTAATAAAAATGACGAGTGGTCTTTGGATTCTTTGTGGTCAAAGTCGCTGCTTGCCGCATCTCTCGACTGGTTCGAGGAGGGTGACATGTAGAGTGATCCCCTATAAGGGTTGGCTGCATTAGGTGATTGCTTAACCCTGCCCACGTCCGAGACAAGCGATGGCTTCGCGAATGGGAAAAAGAATATGACGTTCACGTCCTTGCAAGTTTTATAGAGAGTGGAATCTCTGTAGCTTTACTCCATTCCCGTATGCCATTTCTCCTCTCGCCATCCAAACGGAACATTCGCTGCGTGCAGTCGCAAAAGATAGTTGAAAAGTTAAACACAGATTGGTATTTCTTACTCTCTGCACGATGAAGTTAACGTAGCACAAAACTTTCACAATTCGCCCCCTCCTCCCCCCCCCCCCTGATGCCCTGAGGTGCGCGAATTCCGTTCTGTTCGTGAAACGAATTCAGATCGACCGTGACGTGGCAGCAAAATATTGCATCGAAGAATTCATGATATTTTTTTTTAAATGATTATTTAATAAAAATTTCATATATTCTGTAATATACAGTAATTATCATCTTATAATGTAAAGTATAGAAAAAGTATAAACTGTAATAAGTACATCAAAATTAGTCATTAATAAATTATTATTACGTTATATATAAACTTATCTCTTTTAAATTATATTTTAATTTCTTTAAAGATTCCTTAAAGATTTAAAGATTTTCTAAATTTCATATTCTAGAAATTATTTTATTATTTGATTTTTTTCATATTCAATTTTTATTTAATATTTATTTAACATATTATATTATTATAATACTGACATATGTATTATGAAAATTTGTAAAACTGTTATCATCAAATAATTATAATATATAAATATATTTTCATTGAGACAAGTATTAGATAAATTGAAATTGATTTGCAACAAGTGCAAAGGTGTTATTGTAATAATATAAGTAAGTTGATTATGGAAATTAAATTTTCGTAATCAATTCAACAACTCGGCGGTCGTTCTGTGTGAATTCAATTAGACACGATATTTTTATGTGTTTATTCAAGTTGTTTCATACGCAATAATTAAAAAAAAAATCCTCTTAAAAGTTACGAGAATGGTGCACGCTGTGAAAAAAACGTTATTTTGAATGTCCGAATGTCGTAAGCGCTGTATCTGTGTCGGATCTGTATATAGTAACAATCGTTAGCACGATAATTGGCGGCAAATGAGAGGAATGACAATGACAATAAACTCGAGCGATTGTTCGATGGTTAAACGAAGAGAGTCGCTGGAAAGCGCTTTACGGGGGCGCCACTGTCGTGCGGCGAGGTGCCTGACGGCGAGGTGCGAGCTGCCCAGTAGCTCGACATTTACATACAAATAAGCTGATCCGTTGATATTCCAGACGAGTTTATCTACCGGCACGAAACTGTACCGTGTGTCGGCGACCGGTAATCGACTGCTAACACGACGCTACAATCGTTCGTTGAAATTATTGCTGTCCTTTGTCATTACTAATGGGAATAATTCGTTCATAATTAAAGTCGGCCTGTTCGCGGTGTATAATCCCGCGGCGACGTTTGTGCGGATTTAACGACGTTAACCCTTCTCCAAGGGTAACGAGACATAGAGTACTTCTGCCAATCGTCCTGTAATATTCTAGTAAAATAAAGCTAGCGGCTGGGTTTGGTCAAAGGATTGAAAAAGGCCAGTGTTTGACGTGTCGATTGTAACAACAATCTGCATGTCCTTTCTTCTCTAGAGAAATTTTAATATAATAGTTATTTCTAGAAATACTACCAATTAAAAATAATAGCCAAACGAACAAACAAAAAGTAAAAAAGTATCCTTTCTTAATTCTTCCTTCTTCTATAAGGGAACCGGATGTGGACATGGCTAATTAAGGCAAACGGATTTATTTTATCCTTTTAAACTTTTTTGCACAGCTTATATTAACTTTCAGGTTATATTTTTTTTTTAATTTTTATAAAACAATGCAGGAACAAAACTGATGTATTATGTAAGGCTAAAAATGTTAAATTAAAAATGGAATATTTAATAAGGATTCATTTTTCACGATTATTTTTGAATGTGAAGGTTTAATCCGTGACCTGACCTAGAATCATTATCTCCTCTTAAATTAACTTTTCTACTTTGCTTTTTTACTTTTTAAGCTACGACGATGCGATCAATTGTTAGAAATTAAAAACAAAAGAGGCCGGGAATATATTGTAATCTCTAATGTGTTAACTAACTCATGTAGAAAATAATTTGCCGTGCTGCTAATTATTCCAATTAAATAAAAGTAATATTGATAAACATGTAAACAATGTTTACGCAAATAAGAAAACAATTGGACATCACACGCTCGACAATTTTCTTAAATTGTACTGAGAAAAAACCATATATATATATATATATATATATATATATACACACACATGTATATATGTGTATATATTGATACATAATGGTTTTTTTCAATACAATTTAGGAAAATTGTCGAAAGTGTGTGATATCTAATTCTTTTCTTTGTATAAATATATTTTACTTGTTTATTAATATCACTTTCAGTTGGTTAGAATAATTAGCAATACGGGAAACATATATACATATATATTGATATATTGATTATATAATTATGCTGAATGTACTTCTTAGCTGCCCGCGTTATTCGACTTTAGATTAATCTTTAGTGGTTTATCTGAAAAACGACATCATCACATGTGGCCCTACGTGAGTCTTTCAAGTTTCAAGGCTCTTTCTTCGTGTCTCTAAAGTGATTCGAGAAATCTGTAAATTCACAGATATACCTGCAAGTTTCTGAAACAAAGTACCTCATTTCGCAAGAAGCTAAAATATTAGTATATTAGTATTATATCCTGCAGAGAAATTTCTACGAATGGAAACCGTCCGGATTCGAAATACCCAGCCATATAGGGCCTTAATACTGACGTAACATCGCCGATTTCAATCGGTGCGCCGCGTTTCCTTAATTAAAGCCACGGGCATTCGCGCGCCACGTACATACACGCGCGTTCATAGGCCACGTGCTAATCATCAACGGGATTCCATCGCGTCATCAGGCGTACGCGTATGGCGATGCCGCGTATTCGTGGCGTCGCGTCGCGTCGGCCATCGGTTGGTCGCGGTCACGTCATTCGCCAAAGGAATTCGATTCTCATTAAGTATCATTAAGTGATTCGAGTGATTCGTCGCAAATGGTACGATCTCGGAGAGAAAGATCTCGTCGGTTTCCATTTTATTCGCGATTGCCCGTGGGGTCGACGTGGGGGCTCCGGATAGGACGACGAGTGCGACAAGACGCAACATCCTTTCAATTTTATGTAATTTCCTGAGAAGGCCCGGAGTCTCGACCCGATTTAATGGGAGTTCCGTCGATCAAACGAGCAACAGGAACATCAGCTTTCCCCGGAGGCCGTATCTATACTGTGTCCCTCTTCATCGCAAGTACAGTTTAAGTAACTCGAGTTCGTTTGAGTCACGGGTTTCTGTCGTGTCCCTTCCTTTTATATTCCAGGGAAATGAAAGCGTTGCATTTTGTTTAGGATATTTAAGGGCAATTGCGAAAAAGAAACTGTCGCACGCAAAATTATTTGCCTTTTTTATCTCTCGCTTTCGATGTGTTTTTTAATTTTAAACATGTCCCTATGTAAAAAGTCGCAGTCGAGAGGAAGAGAAAAGGAAAAAGAAATTTGCTATAAATAAATATACGATGTAATACCTTTGCAAACAATTAAAAAATGAATTTTATATTATATTAATAAAAAAATTCTCGCTATTATAATAATGGGCAATAATGAAAAAGCAAAATGAAAAATCAGCGCTGTAGACGGTGCGCAAATTACATTTTCAATTTTAACTTAGTTTATTAATAAAAAGATTCCAAATGGTTCGACTCAAATTTGAGTCATCATCTTCAGTGGTGCAATAAAGTAAATGTATATCTTTGTATTCAGTCGATGATATCAATCATAAAAAATAATAACGAAGAAATACATTTTTAATTATTGATTAAGCAATAATATTAGTTGTAGTAAAAAAAAAAATACAATTATTAGCGCAAAATTATTAGCGCAACAAATAAATGATTCTTCTTTTCATTATAATATAATGAAAATTTGCGATTTGTGTAACTGTAATTATATTAATATATTTAAAGTAAAATAAAATAATTTATAAAAATAGGAACATGCGAAACATCAAATATGATTAGGGATAAATCCATGTTGAACGTACAATATATGTATATGTATCATATTCTAGTTTGTAAATTTAGAAAGAGCACTTTATCGAGCCGATAATCCTTTTTCCCGCAAATGTGTCACTATGAGCGGCAACAAAAGGCTTGGATAAGGGTGGGAAGGAGGACTTTAGCACTCTCTTTTTCCTACACCTGTCCTATCGATACCGGTCCAGGGAAACAAGGAAGGGAGCGGCCAGGAATGAGGTGGGGAAGTGGATAGGAAATTGATATCGAACAGACGCCCGACGGCTCGTAGTGCTCAGCAAGTTTGTTCGTAAATCACGATACATCCACCTCGCTCTCTACCCGCCTCGGGCGAAACCAGCCCCATCCGCTTCGACCCCTTCCCCCCCCCCCCCTTCTCCTCGTCGGTCCGCTTTCACACCGTTCCCGTAGCCTCGAGCCGATTCCCGCTTCGCTCCCTTATTCCGTTCGCTAGAAACTGACGCTAAAAAGCGGGCAGCGCGGGGAGCTAAGCCGCTTCAGACTCAGCCAACTTTCGTTTTACTCGTGAATTTTAATGGCCGCGGTCTGCTCGGACGTTATCCGCGAAGCTGGTTATCTGCCTTTTTTTTTCGTTAAAAAAAAAAAAAAAAAAAAACAAAAAAAAAACAGCCCGACGAAGTCTGAGATCTGACATTCGGCGAAGAGAAATTCCGGAAATGCGCATTAACAGAAAAATTATAAAGCAAAAAACGCAAGCTTCAACTTATTATTTTTATTATGCGAGACGTGCCGGGAAAAATGTTTGGAGTAAGTTTAAAAATTCAATCAAGACGATATATATATCTGAATGACTCTTTGGACTTTCCGATGTAACAAATTTGGAAGGCCATTACTTCAACTTCATGTTTTGCAATTTGACTTTTGAAAAGCAATTATATGTTGTAATAAGATACAATTGCTAAAGTATTTCGTGTTTCTTAGAGATTACGCATCTCCCAGTATTAATATTCAAAATAAATCCGGAGAAAAGTAGGCGTAGAGTAAAAAAACTTTCTAATTAAGACAATTTTGCTAGTCAGCCGTTAACCATCCCCGGGAGACAGTTTACTTAAACCTTTTGGAAGCTTGACCACCTGGATAAGTTCCAGAGGAAACCGCCACCAGAGGATGGGGTGACTAGAGGATACCTCCGGTGGAGGATGATGCGAAGGGGGAGGAGGGGGGGAGGGGAGGGGAGATAGGTCGTAAATCGGCGAGAGGGTCCTACGCTTTCACGGGGCTCTTACAGATATTATAGGTCGCGGAAAGTTTCGCGCGTAAAAATATCGCGGATTTATGAGGAAACTTGCCGGATTCTCCTCGTTGCCGTGGTAATTGTCGAAGATGTATCGCTGCCCCGTGAATTTTATCTGCTGGCAGGTTGAACACGGTGCTGCTTGCTGCCAGTTCGCTATTTCACCCTTGAGAATCGAGATTCCCACACGTGTACCGCGTGTACGTACGTATGCAACGTGTCTCACAGGGTGTTCCATGTTTGTTGTATCCGGCATTATTGGCCTTCCCTAAGTGCTCTAATTAAATCTGGTTAAATCTTTTTTTTAGTCCAAAAAGAAATCTGAATCTAATCTATTTCTAAATCTTTTCATTAACTTCAAAATAACTTCAAAATCTTGTTAAATAAAGCTCAAAATTTAAAATTTCATTAAAAAAGAAAACGTTATAGGACAAATAAAAAATTTGAGAAAATATTTTCTTGTTTTTTTTTTCATTCATTAAAAAATGTAATTGTTGATTTGTTGTCTATTTGCAATCATTTATCGTTCAAATCGTCAAAACCTTACCAAGTTTCTTCAGAATAAATTTCATTAAGGAAGCACAATTTTAAATTAATGAATTTGTAGATAAAAATTGCTTTAATTAAGTTAAAGTTAAATATTGGACATCTTATAGCATTGATGATTATCCTGAATCGGTTGTGAACAGGAAATTGCTTCGTCGCCTGCGGCGTTGTTGCGTTTAAGTACGCACGTCACACACACACACACACACACACACACACACACACACACACACACACACACACACACACACACACACACACACACACACACACACACACACACACACCTACGTACCTGCGGACATTTACTAGTATTGTCGTATTACAATGGAGATAAATGAAGATAAATGAATGATTTTGACAAATACGCATAATTTTTTGATTTTTTTATAAAGATATAAAACATATGTTATGCTATTCTAAAGTATAATACTTGGATCGAATTTTAGATATTGAGGAAACTATATATATATATATGTAAAGAAAAGTAAAGAGAAAAAAGTAATCTTTAAATTATCCAGCAGCAATTAGTAAGAATCTGTCAAAAGTAGCGAATTTGATTAGAACTGTATGCGCAAAATAAATATCCACGGATATTGAAAAAAAATGTTCCAACGTACAGATATTAGAAATATGAAACGTTTACAGAAGACCGGTCGATCGGTAATTATTATATTATGCAAAACGTACGACAATGCTTTGTTATTTTATTTGACACGTACAGAAGGTCTAAGAAGATTGAATTAATAAGAAGATAACAAAAAAACCAATGAATAAAAATATGCAGTTGATCGCCACACGCGGAACAATCCACTGCTGCTTCGAGGAACTCGAGGGCGGTTCACCAGCCCCTCCTCTCTCCTCGACTTGTTCAATGTAAATTCCGAACATAGGGGTTTTCGGCCACCGGTTATGACCGGTGGTCGGCTACTGCGGTCATCAATTTAACGGTGTAAGTCCGTATAATATAGCACGAGCTGGCTACGCCAACCCCCGCCGTAACTGCCCGACGGGGGTAAGAGGATTAAGTGCAACTCGCGCGAGTACCACGCGAGCTCCGTTTTTATACAACTTCCCGATATTTTAGCCGTTTTTGCCGGGAGCCGCGTTAATCAAGCCGAGAAATGAATTTAATAACCGCAAGGGCCGCTTCATCGGCGGCAACGGCGAAACGGCTCTCGCCGGAAGGAAAAGGTCCCGTTAAGTACTTTATAAGCGGAATATTTTTACGAGCTGCAGAAAATACCGGAAAATATATTTCAACAATAAGGAATATTAATTAGTGTACTTTTTCGTTTTTTAAAATAAGCACGATAAACGTATATATCGTCCGTTTTGCGAAATAAAAACATCTTATAATGCATAATGACATGCAAATGCAATTACCACATTTATGACTTTACCAACGTTTATAATTGTAAATATCTTGTATTAAAAACCAGTATTTAAGAGAATAATTCATTTTTCAATGTATGGGAATAATGTTTCACATTTTGAAACTCACAAATAATTAATGATTACTTTTTGATTAGAAATCAACAGAGATTGTATTTTTTGTAAATTTGTAAGAAACGATATTCATATAACCTGACGCTACTACAACATTATATAACTGTTGTAAAACATCCGCAATATTATATACGTAAGAAAATAGTTAAATATTGATCCCCTTCGTATAACTTCGTATAATGTATGCCCCCCCTCCCCTCACTCTCTCTCTCTCTCTCTTCCACGTTATTTAAATATTTTTGTTGTTTCTTGTCTTTTTACCCCCTTTCTTCTCTCTGTTATTTCGTACATGCGCACGCGCGTGTTGCACTGTTGTTTTCGAGGAATATAAAAATTAGATTAATATTAATATAATTTTCATGAATAATTTATAAATTTCCAATCGAAACCAATAATAAATTTTGATCCTCAAATAAACATTAAATTCAATAACTTTGACTGAGTTTCAAACAAATCTCATTCGAGTTGTTCAAGTCAATCGCGATTGCAGATACCACATAATATAATATAAAATATAAAACCCTTGAAAGTTTTATTAAATCGTAGCGTGTTTTAAAATTGATTTTAGCCGAGTTCATCCGCAGAAACAAACATAATTATAAATATGTATTACATATTATTAACGGAGAGTTGATTACTTTTTCTTTAGATATTCCGAATCCAATAACTTGTAGTCATTTTTGAAATTTACATCTTGCGCGGTACACTTAATGCATATTATTCGTTCGAATGCGAGCAAAAAAAAAATGTTATTAAATAAGTCGATTAAGCAATAGCATCGATTGATCGATACACTATCCTCTTCGCTCCTGTTAATAAATCTATTACACTGTATTTTCAGGCAGGAAAAAGTATCGTAAGCACGTAACAACGGCATTTTCCCTATCAATTCTGCACGCGCACGAAATTTATGCTTGCTCTGTAAATTTTCGGGCGAGATAAAGCTGATGAATTTGAAAGTAGGTCGTTAACATTACGAGTTGAAATGAAATGCAGATACACAGACACCGTGCGCTGCATCGTAGGTTCGATCGTATGCACGTGCGATATCGAATTCCGATTAATCGGCCGACTGGTCATTGAAAGTGCCACCGCCCGATCGGGGCCATTAATAAAAGAGCTTCGTGTAACGGAAGAAGGAGGAAGGACGAGTCCGCTTGCTTTTCGCTCGCAAGAGAATGTAACGAGAATGACGACGACGACGACGACGACGACGACGTCCGCTTTCGTCAACTCCGCGAAAATGAATGGACGCGAGAACGCGCGTCGCGCACAAAAGGACCGGTTGGCTGGCTGATGCCTGCATTTCGCAAATTTTTCTCGCCGTCTCGAGAGGTCTCGCCCGGTTCCTCGGTACCGATCCCTTATTTTCCCTCCCCTCTTTCTCCTCGTGAGTCGCCCATTCTTGCTCGCCCAGCCATTTTTCTCCCATGCGCGAGAGCCGCGCGCGTGGATGCATTCGTAACTCTCCGACAATTTCTTAAGGCTGCAAGCGTGTCTCTGCGATACGTGAAACGTGCATTTCTTGTTTATGGACGAGAACCAGCACTCGCATTCGCGACAAGTAGACAATGCCGAGAAGCCGAGAAAAGAGCCGTTCCGCCAACTCACGGAGGTGAGTTGATTGAAAACTTAAAGATATGAGATCTCGAATATATATATTACAGCAAGCGACTTTGATTGTAACCAAGTTATTCGCCCATTTTGTCGCATTTTGTCCCAATATATCTGATCAATCTCATCGCATAACGTACCGTTTTAAATAATAAAAAAAAAAAAAAAATCATAAAATATTACACATTCACTTTTTGATACCAATTCAATTCCAGGAAGGATTCTCAACATTTTTGCAACTTGCAAATTTAATTTAAATATGATCAATCTGTAAAATTTAATTGAGCTAAAATAACGTTCAATCAAGATCGCAATAGGTCGCTTCTTTTAGTCGCTTCATTAAAGATTCTAGAGGATTCTGCAGCAGGAAGTAAATTTGGAGTTTATTTTGGCTCGTCAGCGTGGAAACGCGATTTCGTTACTCGTTACATCGAGATTCGTATCGCTTGCGGCTAGGTACGCCGATATTGGAGGGTTCGATGTCCTTAACTATCCTCGAACTTCATCGAAAACTTGAAGCATGTAATACCTTGCGCAGCTGTGAAAGTCGCGCAACATGTGTATAGTTTATAATATTCTTCGGATACTCCCCAATCCTATTTTCCTGGAAAAGGCTTTTGCGTGTTTGAAATTGGAAATGTTATGGAATCTATGCAAATGTGACGAAGATAAGATTTTTTTTATCATGATTTGTCAGCTAACTTTGTTAGCGAAGTGTCTGTATAATAATAATAATGCACATCTTTATGCAAATGTTCAAAATTTCGTCACTTTACTCATCTTTTTTTCTCTCTCTCTCTTAAAATTTTAGTTTGATTATTTAGAAATAGAGCGCAGTCTTTTGTATGAGAAATTATTACACATAAATATATATTCACAATTTTTATTAAGAAATCTGCTAATCTCTCGTGGACTGGCAGATGTGTTGCGCGTTCCTTTAAAACAACAAATTATCGATCAAGCTTCTCGGATATATTGATTGAGTGTAGAAGAAGAGTCATTCAAATTCCGTGCGCACCTCGTCCAATAATTAAGAAAAATCGCTCGGGGCTGAGCAGCGCGCGCCGCTTCCTTTTCAATATTGTCAAAGTTACTTAATCCGGGAGCTGTTCAATTACGCTGTGCGAGGGCGAACGGCTGCGTGTGTTTTGGCGTATGTTCTTTCATTAGCCGCAGGAAATTAACCGAGAACGATCGCGGACGCCTCTCCGTTCCCTGAATCCTCTTCTCTCGGAGAGAGAGAGAGAGAGAGAGAGAGAGAGAGAGAGAGAGAGAGAG
>NW_011933273.1:143757-155595 GCF_000187915.1 Pogonomyrmex barbatus | reverse complement strand
TTGGACGGGCCGTGGCCGGGCACTCAAGTAATAACGAAATTGACGCAGGAAACGCGAGCTCGAGCGCGCGCTTATGTAAATGCGAGTGATATGTAGCGGTCGGGGGAGGGTGGGGGAGGGAAGGGGGTGTAGACCAATTAATTTGCTTGGTGCATAAACGTGCAGCGTGCGCGAGACTGCTCTTCTCGGCGACGATGATCGATCGATTTGCATACGTTACTCGCGAACGATCGGCCACGACGCAAACAATCTCGACTTCTTGATTTTCGCTAATAAATCCAAATAAAAAAACTGCATTGAGAGATCCGATAATCAATTTTACGAGTTACCTCTGTGTAATAAAAATTCAATTGGTTTCTAACATTTTTTTCAAGATCTGTCAATTTAAGAGGACGAAGTCGTCGACGACAGAATGCTATATTTTTTGTGTCCACTTTGTTTATGCATTAATTTTATAAATTTGGAAATCCTTTAAAAGTTTTTTTGCATTAATGTCTACTATATGGAATTTGTGTCAAAAACGAGAAATATTTTTTTAGATCTTTTTTTAAGTCCTTATCATTTGCTACTTTAATATGGCGTCCGGAATTGTCAATAAGTTATGTCAATATTTGCTTTATATAAAAGTTTCGCAGTCTATAAGCTTGCAAAACTGATATTGCCAAATCAATAAATAAATTTCTTCCATGAAGAAACAAGTGCTGAGTCCTTAGGCTTGGATATTTAACTAAATACAAAACGTATACGCGAAAAATTATTCATATGTGCACAAATGTGCATGTATATAGTAGTTGCTCAAGCTCTCTTCTTGAGCTCTGTTAAAAATTTCGTAAAAAGGATTATAAAATGAATTAAAGGACCAGGAGAAAGAGAAGAAGCCAACTTTGTTTGAAGTTGCTCTTTGTTTGCAGCGCATTTTATGCTATTTTATGCTCCGTGGTTGTGTGGGAACACGTGTTTTACACTTTGCATTCCAATGGCGTACGAAAATATTTTCGTATCTTGTTGCGCCTGCAATTAGGCACGATCGGGTCATTACGCCGCAACTCCGCGGGTATCACGCGCGGCCGTTTAATCACGCGTCGTTTCGTGCATTAAGTAAATCCGATTACCGGACAATGCCGCGCAAATTCGATTCCGCTGCTGCGGCAACGTAGGAAAATTAATGTACGCCATCCGCCAGCCATCTACCCCCCGGCCGGCGGGTCGTCGCGTCGGCACGTTCGACGTGACGAAGGAAACTGCTGGCGCAGAGGTCGGGGATTTTCCTTCGTTTTTCTGCTCGCCAAGTAGGTCTTTCCCGCCGTCTCTTTCTCTTTGTCGACGCGGCCACTGCCTTCCTCACTTTGCCGACGAGCAATTCGCGTTCTTACTGCTACGAGGAGAAAAAAAAAAAAAAAAAAAAAAAGGAGAAGACTACGCGGAGGAGGAAGCGATAAAGGACGGCGGGTGGCCCCTTATTTGCAGGAGCTTAACGATAGATCCGTTTCGCGAACGGTAGCAAAAGGTAATTTACATTCAATTCAGGAAATCCCAGATGTCTATTGGCTAAAGGACCGGCCCGGAGAAGAATACCCGACTACCTACATCGGATATCCCCGGTATCTGCATAATTCTGGCTTCGTTCTTTCTATTCCGCTCCGTCCGAGCCGCACGTCCGGACGCCACGATTCTCCCCGATCCTGCCCCGTCTCTTCGCTCTTCATTGAATCCGATCGAACGTCTACTTCGAGCTGCCTACACTCTCTTTCAGCTATCTCCGTACGTACTATCTCTTTGGTGTCAGATCTTATCGGTTAAAGACTCCCGACCCCGGTTTGGAGATCGCGACCGTAAACGTTCGATCGCCGATATACGAATAGATCGATCGGGTAAGTCCGAAGTACACGCAATTAAAGTTTCAATCCACCCCTCCCCCTCTCTCATCCCCTCCCTTGATTCTCCTCTCTCTTTCCATTAGACAGCTGCGGATCGAGCCACTCTTCCTCTCTTCCTCGATACCGGAAAGTACGAAGGAACGAGTACTCAGGACACTTCTATTCAAATATTTTCGCTCGCTCGCTACTCTTTTCTTCAAGTGAAATCCTCTCATAGCCGCCCCCTCTCCCCTCACCCCATCGCTATGCTTCCTCGTTTGCGTCGATCTTTTTCTCTATCTTTTAAAGAATTTTATCTGCCTACGCGCGGAAACTTCCCGTCTGACGGAGATGTTTAACTTGAAGACGGCAGTCGTGCTGCCAGAGCCCGTTATATGGTGGTATCGATTGGTATTTCGCAAAACATATCATGGCGATATCACGTTATTTTCTCAAACATTTCCAAAGCATACAGTTACAAGTTTTGCAACGATTATGCACTAATAATTTCTCGAAACTGCAAACTTTAAATTAATTTACTGATTTAATAAGAAATAACTATGTAATAATTATATATTATTACTCAATAAATAAATAAATAATTAAATATATATATATATATATATTTAATTTGAAGAATACAACATGTACGAACGATGCGACATAAGGGTGGCAAAAATAATCTTAATAGTATGATCATCTCTATATATACATATATATTTTTTTTTTCTAATAATTTTCATCGTTTGTACAAAATTGTATAAAATATATCATATTTTTATTTCAAACGTTTACACATTTTTAATTACTTTAAGAATTTTTAATTCATGTGCTTTGCTTCTTGGTTAGGAAAATATAACATTATTATTATTTAGGTATAGATATATGTCAATTCAAAGGAGAGTTAAAAAGTCATTCCAACCACAGACTCCAATATTTGGAGTAAAAAATTTAAAAAATATTTTTCTGTAAGAGAGAAGGATATTAAATATTCCACGGATCTTATGTATATAAGGAAATATCGCCGGACAAGATTTGTTTTTTCGTGGCATAATATATTTTGTAGTCATCGTAACTTGTTTCGCGCATAATAAGCCGAACGAGATTAATCGAGTAATTTATTTTCGGCGTAAAGTCATACTTATTTGTGCGGATAAGTCTTAATGGCTACGGCATAAATCTCACGTCATAATTAGTAGGGTGGAACGAAAGTGGCTTCTGGGGGGGAACTTTCAGATTTATGTCCTCTTATAGAAGACCCCCCCCCCGGAGTTATATTACATCCGTGTATCTTATTATAGAGGGTAAGAACGCGTTGCGGTCCAAAAACTTAAAACAAACGTCAAAATAGTTGGCCTCGCGCGACGCACAAAATGGAGGAGAGATTGAGCGGTTTTTTTTTTTTCAGATACTCTCGCCGAAGAAGAATTACCGCATGAAAGTCGAGGGAACTTTATGATTTGAGAAAAAAAAAAAGGAGAAGTCAAGAGAGAAAGATGGAACAGAGATAAATCGGCCGGTCGAGCGACAAGCTCGGAGCATGTTCTCTCTTTCCCTCCGGCTGTGCCTTTCCTCTCGTTTCCTTTTTTTTTTCTTTTCGCGCGGACAAAAGCGTCACGCGGCACATTCTAATTAGAAAGACTTCTACTATGCCGCTGAAGACAGATAATGGAATCTACAGTGTAAAACTCTTGCGTGCGATCCCCCTTCCCCCGCGACGTAAATCGCGGTCGCTGCCACTCTCGCCTTGCCCCCTTCTTCTTGCTCCGGTCGGGCGACCCACTTTCTTAATTGTTCCTCTATTAAAATACACTCTAATTAATATCCATTATGCCTGATATATATTGCTCCGCCAGTAGCGCGCCAAGCAAGAGAGCTTGGCTTTGTCTCCCGTGAATATTTGAGGAAATCGCGTCTCAAGAAATCGCGAACTCCACCATAATGAAAAGAAAAGATATCTTAAGGTAGAGAGAAATAGCTTAAGCAAATCGACGTTATTCTTTTGAGCTTATTAAAGCGCGGTAAGAGAGGAAATTCCACCGAAATAAGACAAGAAGTTAATAATTATTTTGCACGTAAAATTAACAAATTAGTGTTTCTACAAATTATAAATTATTAATTATCGTGCTTGAGATTGATTGAAATTTTTAATTCAATAATAATGGTCCCAAGGAAAAGTTAAAGATAAACGTTATTCAATCATATAAATATCAATTCAATTGGCTTGAAAAGCCAGCATACAAATTTTAAACATAATCCTTTCTGCGGCGCACATGTTATGTTGCGAGATTGTAAGATTTTTCTGTAAATGTCACATCACCGACAAAATGAATCATCGTTATATTTACGCGAAAGAGACAAATTGCGTTGTTGGATTGTTGCACTTCAACGAGATATCGTGAAGATAACATGTCTCATCATATAGCAGAAAAGAATCGTTTCAGTTGTTATATGAACCATTTGCTTGAAAAGAGTGGTAGATCAGATTTTAAAAGTTTCTTGATATAACTTCCAATAAAAATGTCTATAAATAAGAGATTATTTTTTAAAAATTGAAAAAAGAAAATATTTAACGAAATTTTTATTTGCGTATGACATATAAAGTGATACGATCGTACTACTTATTTAAATTTTCTGGAAACTATTTTGTAGTACAGTTTGAACTTTTAATGAAATAACTTTAAAAAGTAATTCCATTTTAACGTAATTATTTTAAAAATTATTTGCATTTTTTGCAATAATTAATTTTCTATAAAGAGAAAAGAGGGTGAATGAATTTTAAATTTAATTATTGATTGAATTATTGATTTTATTAAATTTAGCTATGGCTTTAGCTTTAAGTCCGTTAAAAGTAACACCACGTAATTTGTGAGGTAAGCGATTTTTCCGAATTTATAGATATAAATTCGATAAAAAGGATTATTAGACCCAAGATCTAGTTTCGTCGAGTAACACTCTCTCCGATCTTTGTCCTTTTATTTGCACTCTTTTTTTCTTTCTATTTTTTGCAAACTTTTATTATTATGTACCTGCTCTACAGGAAACTACTGTGAAAGACGAAATCTTCCGATAATGCGCAATTCTGCGCCCCGCATTTGCTATTAAACCTGAGGCACAAGCTCAAAATATGATCGCAACATATGATCCCCCAGAATAAACAGCTCGTATCGCTTTTTACTTGCCGGCGTACTTTGCACACGTTATCCTTTCTTCCGACCTGTCGGCGCGAGATTACAAGACCCAGCTTCAGCACAGAAAATCGGTTTGTGTGGCTCCGCACCGTTCTTCCTCTCCTTCCGCAACCTATGCAAACCCACCCCGTTCGAGACTATGTAAAGCAATGCTAATCCGCCGATAAAACCCTCGCCTACGAGCGTACCCCCGTGCGGCGCATTTTCGACGACGCGTCCTCCTTTACCCCGTTCGCCACCATGTGTGTATCTCTACGTGTGTTAGAGTGGAGCAAATGTAGCGCCTACCTTACAGTGTCACCTACGCTGCTGATGTATTTTCACGTAATCCGCATCCGGACGGGCGCGCTCACTCTACGGGGGTAACTCTATTAGATTCCAGGTGAAAGGTTTATCCTTTGCTCTTCGTCATCTGCTTCCTTTACTTTACTTTTTTGTTTTGTCGCCGCTGATGTGGCGTAGCAGCTCGTAAAACCGCGAGCTAACCGCGACTCAGACACCTCTGAGGATAATCTGCTCCCGGCAGATTTCGTCATCAAACGGCATCTACGAACGTTAGATAACGCTCACGGAAACGGTTAAGCTGGGTTTCGATAGCGGTTTCCATCGATATGCCGGGGTTACCCAAACGACATGAATGATAAATCGCTCGCGTGCACTTAGCGGATTAGAAACGGAATAGGCGTCTATTTCCTGTGCTCTAAGCGCTCTCAATAGAATGATAAAGTAAATATCGAGAGATCGAAATAATTGTATCAACTCTGGGATAACTCTGCCTTATAACGAATTGCAGCTCGTATTCATTTAGATGAAATAGTAAGTGCGATTAGATAATGATTTCACGAATCAGATTCATACACAGAAAAAAAAAATTAATTTTAAATCAAGAAAAATATTCTCATGTAAGCAAAAATATTATTTTCTGTATAATAATTGTTGTTTACATACACAAGAATATCTGTATTTGAATATCAATATTAAAAGTTTTTCTAAGATTGTAATATTCTTGCTTATATAAATCTTAAGAATATATAATCTTGATCTCTAAATAACTTTAGTCTTGATTTGATTGAATTTGTATTGATGCAATATTACTTTTGCACAACTCAAGATTATAAAAATCTTCTCTGAAGATTTCAGAAATCAGGAGCAAAAATTTTTAAGAAAATTACAATACTCTTGCTTACATGCTACGAAAATATTAATCTTAATTTAAACTTATTTTTTCTGTATTGTCCTGATTTAATATATACGTATAAATAAATAAATAAAATATTTAGTACTAAATAATTTATAAGAGTATCCAATAATTGGCATAATATGTATGTATATACGTGTTAAAATTTATTTTTTTTTAACATAGCGCTAAGAAACCATATTATTTTAAAAATATGTTTTATTTGCTTTACACATATTTATTCATCATAATATATATATATTGCCGGTATCGATACGCGTTTACCATTTCTCTCCCTTTCCCGCTTGCGTAAATCGTACCTAGCGGAAAGGCCGGAAGTAACACGGCCGTTTGAAGAAACCTTTCTCAAAAGTTTCTCCCCTCGTGACACGCCGGTGTAATCAAAATCTAAAGCGCGTCTTCAAGACGGACGAATATTTTCGGCGGGCTTTATCGCGATGAAAAAGGAACGGTCCGCGGTGGTGCGACGAAAAGTTATGAACGTTTTTTTTTAGTTTGAGGCATTAACGAAGGCGGCATTTAAAAGTTGAGACCCGCTCGAAGTTCCGACGCGTAAACATTAAAGCCAGCCGGCTAAGTGGCACCGTTACTTCTTCGCCGAGGAAGTAGAGACTGCGCTCAGCCCTGAGTTCGTTCTTGATTACGGTATTTCTGGCCCGTGTTTCCGAGAGAGAGAGAGAGAGAGAGAGAGAAGAGAGAGAGAGAGAGAGAGCTTCCACCCCGACGCATGGATATGCTCCGGGAAAAATGTTAGTACTACTGAACGTTCCTTCTCGTGACTTCGTGCTTATTTCCACGGAAAGAAAAGAAATCGCGTCGGTTTTCATTCCGTTTTGAATTTGAATTTGAATCTACGAAAAGAGGATTTCGACGCTAAGAAAACAAATCGCCTCTACAAAAGATACTTTTCTCAGTGCCAATCAGTTTCAGATAAATATCGCTTTGCTCAATCGAATATTTGTATAAATTTCATGGATACATATTTTTCATGGGTACATGTTTTTTTCTTATCTGAATATATCAATATTAACTATCAATTTTGACTACAATAATTTGCACCATTGAGAACCGTTAGTTCTCCTCTTTTCTTCTTTCAGTTTTTCTCTCATTACATTGGCGTTGAATTTTTTTGTTGCCAGTCGAGAGACTTTCACAACGTACGTATCGATTCTTTTGTACAATATTTTCAAAGACATTTTTTACGCAAGCATTTTTTATTTTATGACATCCGCAGAGCAGACATTGAGTCGCGGCTGGTACAAAGCATCTTCTCTCATTCCGATGGCGCGCCATCGGAATTTAATAAAACTCTCGCTTGACATACGTACGCATTCAAGACAGAAATGCAGAGGCCTAAACGTATTCGAGTGCACATACAAATCAACGGCTCAAAATTGAAAGTTTCATCGGAATTTAATCAGTTGATCGATCAATCGATTCCGCAAAGTCGCGATTTTACTTCCCGATTCGCCCTGTTTTATAAATTACAGAATCATTTTTGGAAATGATAAATTCATGCAACGTTAAAATTCATTACTATTTTAAATTACGCTAATCAAAAAACAAATCGCAAGTCACACAGAGATATTTTTGCCGTAAAGAAAAATTGTTAATCTCTTGATAATAAAAATACTTTGAATGTAATTATTGCCACAATATTTATCTATTATATTTGAGAGTAAGATAACTTACAAAGTTATGCTACTTATTTCTTATAAATTTATAATATATGATATACAAAATATACATAATGTACAGAATGTTGCATTTTAATTAATAATCTTGAATATGTTGAATGAGATATTGAGATGATTTTTTAAAGTTATAGTTTTCAAAGAAACCACGTGATTATGATGTTGATTATGATTGTAAATAATGCCATTTTGTTGATATTTTTTAGCGTTATTTTTTTAAATTGAATTATACAACTTTTTAATATAATATCTCGAGATGTAAAAGTATATTAATGTAAATTTATCAAAAAATCAATAGATAGCGTAAAGAGAATATATATAGTTGTTTTTCAAAAAAGTACCTACTTGCATTTTGCATAATTTTTTTCAAACAGCTATATATATTTTCTTTATGTCTTTATGATTCGTCTCATTATTTTGTGTATAAAAATATATATTAAAGTACGATGATCAAAAAATGAATAGTTTACGAGATATTTCACATTTTATGTCAACATAAACGACAAAGTAAAATATCACGTAAATTATTGATTTTTTAATAACCTTATCTGTTCTATATTTAAAAAAACTAAAAGAATCATATCGTTAGTATATAAAAAAATGATATAATCCTACTTAAAAAAATGGTGATCATAAAAAATATTAATAGAGTGGCATCCCATTTCGTGAATCAATATCACAATTGTGATACTTCCTTGAAATCATACAACCTATAAAAAACAGATCTTAATATCTCGTTTAGTTGTCGAGATATTCAAATGTGTTGGTAAAATGCGATATTTTGTATATATTCGCGCATGTGTTGTCTTCTTTAAATATATACCTTCTGTTTTAAGTTGAAACGATATCAAATGATCTAAACGAGTTGTTTTTTCACACAAATATATATGTATAATAATAATAATAATAATATATTTATGAAACCTATACAGATTTATAAAGAAGACCCGGTACGGTGAGAAATGAAAGATCCGGCACACATAAAATTGGTCATCTGAAGAAGTTAAAGGCGCGACGATTTAATGGATGGTTAAAATGTGTTTCAGTTCATACCGGCTAGAGTATAGTAACGCCGTTATGCTCACCGTTAACCTTTCGCGGATTATAGGCCCGAGGCTTTAGAACCTGTGCAGTCGTAACGCGCCGCAAAGCCGGCTACGTATAAGCACTGTGGCGACCAACGATGAAATCCGTTTTTCAGCACTGCTGCAAGTATAACGACGGTGCGAAATAAAGATCGTAAAACAGCTCCGAGATCACGAGGAAAATATGTTGCCGGCGGACAACGTACGTCTGGTAAAGGTTCATTAAGCCCACGTATAACATTTATAACCTACAGCCATGATCCATCCGATCTATTTATTTCTCTCTCTCTCTCTCTCTCTCTTTATATTTCGGAGCTGAGATATATATATAAAAAGATTTTTCCCTAATAGAAGTACTAATTTATGCAAAAATATTACGAAATATGTCAGTTTCAAAATATTCAAATATTTTAACAAATATTTTGATTAATTACCGTAAAACTTTTGTAAAAAAATATGTGTTTAGCCAACACTCGGTAATTTTTTTCAGAGAAGCATATAATAATAATAATAATAATATTTATTTACATATTCGCCAAGTATCTCTAATTTAGCATACTCATTAAATTTATTAGAAATAACAAGAATTACATACATGCTGCTCGCAAATGATGACTATCAGACTTCATGGAGTAACTTACCTGAAACAAAAAAGAAAAAAAATATCTCATTAAAATGTTATATTTTATCTGTTATTATTTTAATCACCTTTCCCGTATACAATTTATCCCGCCCTCCTACTTAGTAAGATCTTCTTATTTATTAGAAAAAGTATTCTTACGAACAAAGATCTTTTATTTTCATAAAAAAAAAAATATTCTTCAACATTTCGATACAATTTTTCTCGTTTTTTTGATAAGCCAACGATTAAGGTAATCTGTTGGTACGCTCAATCGATCACTACTAAAGATGCGAAGAAGCTGCTCGAAGCATAATGAAGGGTAAGAACTTTATTCTAACATAAAAGCAATGACGTAGTCATGACATGGCTTTGTTCGCACGGGCCCAAGTTTCCTCCTGCAACGAACAGGTGGAGGAAGAAGGAGGAGGGGGAAGGGGAGGGGGGGGAGGATCTACAGCAGCAACAACAACGCAGATCCTCGTTAGTCGATGGTGGAGGTAATGGTGGAGATGAGGTTCGGAGTTGTGCCGAGAAACTAAACCGATATATCTGGTGTCTGCGTAGTTTCCAGGAGAGCGAGAGCCGGCACTCCATCTGATAACTGCGTGCGAAATTAATTAATTAATTAGTTAATTAAGATTCGTCGGCGGCGCTGCGACGACGCGGACTCGTCCCCACCTACCGCGACGCGACTTACTTTCGAAACTCCATTCGGGCTGGGAGATAGAGCCCCCTATCTCCGAAGAGGCCCGCCACTTTCTACTTTTTCAATATAACGGACGATACAGATGCAACGGCAGATTGTCTCGGAAGTTCCGTGTCGTCGTAAAAAAAAAAAAAAACTAGCACATGCACTCGGGAATGTTCGCCGTTCGGGGGGCACGGGAGCGGAGCCGAGGGCGGAGGTGGCAGACAAGCTGTGAGAAGTTTTTAGCATGGAATTATGGTGGTGGACCAGGTGTAACGACGGAAAGTATGGCGGATGGCGGATGCCGGGCGCGGGATGCTTTCTTGTTTCGAGAAGATCTGACGCATTATAGATGAGGGCACGGTACATCTCGGTAGTATTGATCGAATGCATATTTCTCTCGCGAAATGTTGTAACCTCGTTGTAACACCGCGCGAAAACACGATTCGCGAGAACAATCGATCACTTAACGTTAATTAATGGCCAAAGTGATGATGTTAATTCTGGTTAAATTAATTTTCCCATCTAAATTCTTTCCTTATACGAGTTTCTCGTTGTAAACCATAAACAGCAATTTAGTAACTCGATGCTGCTCGATGTTGTGCCGAAAACATTTGATACAATTCGGATTAAACATTAAATAACTAACAAGAACGAATGTTTTTGTTAGTTATTTAATATTTATTATGTAAAAGGAAAGTTATAGTTAGGAAAGGTATAGTTATTAGTTTACTATTTATTATGCAAAAGGAAAATGTAATTTGTAATCAACTTTTTTATGCACCAAATATTTCTGTAACGTAAATTGTAAACTTGTAAAAATATGTGAAATAATTAAACATTATTACATTATCATTTAATACATTCCGTAATTTTCATAGTACAAAATTTTATGTTTTCTCTTTTTTTAATGAATATTAGTAGAAGTATGTGTATTAATAAATTAATAATCAAATTTATATATAAAATATGCGATATTGAAAAGATATTTTTTTTCATTGCAATTAATACGAAAGCATTTAATTTACTAAGATCAGTTTTTAATCCAATAAATATTCGCACACCGAGTTATAAGGTAAACAAATATTCTGAAAATGGAGAAGCAAGTGAATAGACCGCAAATACCGTTAAAACGCTAAAGTGAACATATCTCTTTTTTTTTTTTTTTTTTTTTCTAGATTAAATTACTCTCACGGGTGGCAATATCAAAATAAAATGCGTCATGTAACACAAATTGCATTAAAAAAAAATGTTCTAAAACACACGTAGTTTTAATTTAATTCAAAACTGTTGCGCTTACTGCAAATTTGTATTTTTTTTTTTCTGCTTTAGTTATCATTAGAAATGTGAATTTATATAATTACAATATCGGGATTATTACCGCTATTACATTTGCCTTTTAATATTTATAATAAAAACTAAAAAAAATAAAAGTTATTAATTTAATAATAACGTAAGAAAATGATAAATGTTTGCTGCTTTACATAATTTAGTTTCCCGCTTT
>NW_011933273.1:57541-77828 GCF_000187915.1 Pogonomyrmex barbatus | reverse complement strand
AATTATCTGGTGAAATGTTATATATATCTGTCATTGATTATCCATAAAATTTTGAGATAACCAAATATACAAACAAGGGAAGAGATGTATTTGAAACAGAGTTATATAAATATATAAAATATTTTAATATAAATTAAAAATTTCTATTTAGATATGTGAATTCCTACTATCAATTGAAAAATTTAATAGTCGGAAAATCAATGCCAAGATGATTGCATTCTTCTGTATTAACATTTTAATAACATGTATTTTATATGACAAAAAATATATTAAAATAGGATTTACAAGGTAGATTTTAATTTCAATTAATTTCAATTAAATAAAAAAAAATACAATTATTAAAATATTAAATTATAATAGAAAATAATAGAATGATAGATAGCGATGTACAATAAAACTTTTCTTGAAAAGAAAAGAAATTCTAAATGTTCAATAAATAATTATAAAGTAAAAAAGCTCTTAAAAAAAAATATTGATTATATAATTAAACAGATTATAAATAAACAAAAGTCAGTGTTCTGGTAGTTGAGACAATAGTGTATACGTTTACTCTTATTCGGACTAACATTATCATTACATAAGAAGTTGCATTTTGTCTATCATTACATAACAAATGACGGATTAAAATATCCGTGGATATTAAATGGATATAACTAATATTAAAGTGATCAGTTTAAAATTAGACTGGTAAGATATCTTGAGACAAAGAACACATAATTTAATATATTTTCCTTCCCTTGTATCACAAAGAATAATCATGTTTCCGCGTTCGTTTATAGCGCAAAGACTAAGCATAATTCCATCGTTCTATTATATTATTCATTTCCTACAAAGAGAAGTAGTACGTAGAAAATAATTAATTTACAAAATATACAGCTTCCTCTCATTATGTCGTCTAACATTACTGCAGGCTGATGTCGTGAATTGAGAAAAATAATATTTTTCTTCGCTCTACAAACAAACATAGTCGCAAACATTATCAAGCCTTAGCAACTTTCCGTTACCTCGCACGGCTCTTATTTTCTTTACTATAATAAAGTAAAAAAATAAGATGTTATTTTATAATATTAATCAAAGTTATTTAATCAATATATATATATATACTTACATATAATTATATATACTATAATAAATTAAAATATTAATTTTCTGAAATTTGTGTGAACTCGTAAGGCAAATTATTGTTGGACAAAAAAAATTGAAATTGGCGTGTAGTTAAATCTTTTACAAGAGCATCGAAGTAAATTATGTGAAGACTTATTTTCGATTAATTTAAAAATAATTTAATCAAACAACAAACTTGTTTTTATTAATCCTGCATATATATTTTCTGCATTATATTAAAAAAAATAATTTTGATGTAAAAAGATATTTTTGTAGCGGATTGCTAACAATATTGCAGTGCAAGAAATTTTTCACAGTAACATTTGTGTATTTGTAAAAATTTTTCACAGTAACATTTGTGTATTTGTTATAATAAATAGGAGAAACAAATTTCTGTTGACTCAGAATTATTACGGATGTTCGATAAACAAATCTAACATATGTGAGATGGAAGGCGGACTAATTTGCTTCGAAACAGAGAAAGTACTATGAATTCTTAATTAAGCCGGTATGCGATTCTTGTCACCCTCTTGGCAATTCATGCTGACTGGCTTCAGCTCATTGAGTCGCTGCGTAATATATTGAAATTTGGCCGGCATTCAAGTATGAGTGATTGGAACGAGGCAGCAGCGTTATAATAGCAACGATTGCGTCCTCTCGACCCATTTTGGATCGGTGTGTTTGCAAATGAGCAAGAAAAAGATAACGAGAGAATAACGGGGTTCCCCCTCCCCCCACGGGGGGAGAAAGTGAATGTGAGGGAATGCGAGAGACAAAGAGAGAGCGAGTAGGCGCGGAGAGGGGGGGGGGGTGGAAGAGTGAATTTGATGGAAACGATGCAGGTATCATTCCGCGAGCGATAAAAACAAGCATTGAGATAAAAGAGGATAGAGCGAATGGCTGGCTCGTTCGAGGGCGATTGTGCGAATGCCGTGAAGCGTTTATATTTCAAATTTTACTAGCGGCGTCGCGTGACCTTTCGAAATACAAATTTCGGCCTCTCGCTCGGTTGACGCGCGGGCGTTCTCTCTCTCTCTCTCTCCGTTGAAAATCCCGTGCACACTCAACAAATGTAAATCCATAGAAAAATAATAACATCGCGTAAACATCTACTCCACCTTGCGCGAGTCAAAAAAAGAATATATTTTGTACATTTGCAGCTGCCCGAAGCATTATGCAATCGTGTAAAAAAAAATCACTACCTACTGAACGCATCAAGAATTAATATTCATATTATTAATAAAAATTTATTGAAATTATTGAAAACTAACTTTTTTTCTTTTTTTTTTTTCGCATTTACGGACTTCTTTCTCTCTTCCATTATTATTTTCATTATTCAATATATATAGATAGATTACAAAATATTTTTAAAAATAAAACTCTTCTTCGATAAAATACATCCAATATTTATGCTTTGCTGTATCAACACATATAAATAAACGAATTTCTTTTAAAAATAATTTTATCTGATTTTGTCGTACTTCGATAAAAATGAAGTTTTATAAAATACCGTAATTTAAATATTTACGTTTTACGGGAGAAAATTACGCTTTTAGCGTAATAATTTATTTGCGTTTTGAATATTTCAAAATATTTTATTATATTACATTGAATACCGATATTCGCCAAGTGACGCACATCTCGCAATCGGTTTGTATATCGATACTGCAGTTCGCTTTTGTCGGTGCTTGTGCGCAAACCGCAAACGCGATTCACGTATACTGCGCTGCGAAAAGTTCTATTTGAGATGGCCACATGAGGTAAACGTCTTTCCGAACGTCTTTCGAACGACACTGAGAAACGTTGAAATCGGGGAATTTCTATTTTCTTCAGTTCTGGTGTTGGTTGCACCGTGTTTACGAGGTCTGTCGAAAAGGAAAAAGGAAATGGTAAGACGGAATAAAATGTCGACTCTCACTGAAGATAAAAGAATGAGCTTTAAACAGCCTGATTTTTATACGATACCTTCTGAAGTTCACTAATACATTCATATGAAATTCGTCAAAAATGTAATAATAATGTTTGCAAACGAAAAATCGATCGAGTCATAACAGTGTCTCCTATCACAAAGAAAATAAATTTTGTAAAATAAGACATGTCGTTCCATCTTGTCACCATCCTTGTTTTATTTATGTATTTTTTAATCAATCAGGATGCATTTTAAAATTATTTAAAATTAGAACAGTCATCTTCTGTTCCGATATCACTTTAAATTATCAAAATGGCGGCAATAAATTAAAATCTTACTGGTCGTTTAGTTACTTTCTAATGTATAACGTTATTCTTAAGAGTATATCTTTGTGTAAGTATTAATATTAGTAAGCGTAATACATAGGTATAGTAAAAGTATTGGAAAAAAAAAAAAAAAAAAAAATAGAAAAGTAGCTTGGAAAAATTAGGAATATGTTTACGCTGACGTTGTAATTTGACACTTGGTCACTCAGTGCCACGCTGTTTGAAAGTAAGTATAGGAGAAGTATACGTCTCTCTCTCTCTCTCTCTCCCGCAGATTCTGAAGTCTAAACATATTCTCTGTGAAAGAGCGGAAGGGAGAAGACGAGGACAAAACGGAGACTTCTCTACGTAGCTGTGTGTTGCGCGTTTCTCGCGTTTCGAATGACTCACCTGCGGGGTGACTCTCGACTAAAATAGCGAAGCTAACCGCATAATAAATATAATAATACGTTGGATGCACTCCCGCGCTCTCACAATCCCAAGGAACCAAAACTAGTTGCGAAGATCAGTGTGTGTGTCGACTCTATTAAAAATCACTGCAATATAAAGATTACTGCGTAAGAAATATTTTTGCTAATATATGCAATCAGAGATTAATAAGTTGAGAATATATAATTATATAGAGTTTAAATATTGCAATATTGGTGTACATTAGAAAAAAAAGCATCATTTTTTAAAACGATATTTGAAGTCACGAAAGTCAAAAAAATATCGAGCAATTTCTGTGTGCAAGCAAAATATTTTAGCTTGTACATTCCGGAACAAATAGATGACACCCAAAGTAGCACGGAAAGTAGACGAGATCTTGGACAATAGAGTGTAAAATAGAGTGTAAAATGCAATCTAATAATAAGACAATATGTTGGTAATAATAATCCTAAGTTAAAAAAAAAAAAAAAAAACAAGGTAAATATACTATAAAAATAAACATCTCAGAGAAATTTTGTATTCATTTAAATTCGACAGTAACTTCGGAAGTAGTAGTTTCTCTTGTCTTGTTAAAGTAACAGTAGAAATTTATGCGTACACTATCTCTCTTCCTCGGCACTGTCTCTCTTCCTTTATTGGGATTTTATTCCATTCGAAAATACAATAGCACACGGACGTCGATCCGATCGTGACATTAAGCTGCTTCTATTCTCTATTCCACGTGCAAATAAATGCAAATTTGGAAGGAAATGGGAAATCGTGCGAAGTTTGTTCATTCGGAGCATCACGCTGGACTTGACTTGTACCTTCAAAATGCCAACTACGACGATTATAAATGTGAAAAATGTCTCAAATTATCGTAAGATCTTGAATTTTTATCATATTATATCATATTATATCATCATACCTGTCATTATTACCACGCCAAATGTTTAAAGAAATTATTAAAATTAGTAGTAGTCCGATTTTTCGACGATTCTAATAGATTTGATTGAAAGTCATTATTAATTTTTTTTTTTTTAATATTCAACATTAAGTGCTCGTAATTTAATATGTCCTTAATTGAATTAAAATTAGTTGAGAGATGATATGTACAAAAATACGATATATTTTTCATGATAAAAAAAAATTAGTGATGTATTTTTAATAAAAATTTATATATTATATTACAAGCGCTCTGAATATACAGATCGTCTTTATATTGATAAAAAAATACGTTACTTTCAGAACATTCCCAGTATATGGAATGTAACTAACGAACCTCCAGCCCTATTGCCATCACTTGCGGAAATATCGAATTCAATATTTATTATATTTTCGTTGCAGCCGTTATTCGAGCCATCGGACACTACGATTGCGGGAAATGAAATATGGCAGAGGATAAAAAAAAAACGGAGCGATAAAAATGTGCAATGCAATATCAACGTCGCTGTATGAATTATATGACGTCCTACGACACGCGTACGTCATCCCATTCATTTATTCTGTGAGTCTTGTATAATTCTATATTTTTTCTCTTCGTTATTAAACGAATGTCTGCTGTCTATCGAGTTTATACATACCGCATATTTTCCAGTTGATTGGCAGAATGTATTTTAATGAAACGGATCGAATCACCGACAGCTTCTCGAAAGTCGGTTATTCCAAGGACCAATCGACCAGATCGTGAATCAAAATTGAAAATCGCCTTGCCCCCCGTTACATGTCGGTGCTTGTAGGTTAGAATAAATATTAGTGAAAACAAATTAAATAAATCATTTTCATCATTATTTATTACTCGAAAAGCAAAGCGTGGAAAGTTGTTATTTAGGACTCTCAAAAAAATATATTCCAATTGTATCTTTTTTCAGAAGAAGGGGGAAAAAAAAACATTGTAATTTAAATGTAAATTGTGAATTTTAATTTACGATAAATTTATAAATTTACTTAATATACTATATTATTTCATGGCGAGAACATTTTCGTTCGGAGGGAAAAAACAAACGCGGCTTTCGCATGAAACGAGGAGAGAGAACGTTGTTTTGACATTGTATATAATGCAAAATTTTGGCAAAATTTTGCGTTAAATGCAAAAGGGCGTTTTTTTGACGCGCGTTTTACGCTTTTAAACATTATTCGTCGTAAAGTAATATTGCAGCTACAAAGTAATTCCTTTTTATAGTATCGCTCTCGAGGAAAACGAGGCATCGTCATCGCCGTCGCTACAATTGTATTATTGCCGATCATAAAACGTCGATACCAGAGCGTACTTCAACAGGTATAAAACAACGCGCGAACTGTCGCGGATGGGAAAGCGTAACATGAAAGTTTTACTTTACTTCTCGCCTGCACAGGCTCCTCCGTCCGTTTTCCCATCTTGCATTCTCGACACGTTGGTTGAAAGAGGGGGAGGGGGGAGGGGGGGAGGGACGGAGGGGGGAGGGTTAGTGCCTCTTGACTGGACTATTAAATCCCTCCTGACGTTACAAAATTGTCAACCCCTTATTCATCGGATATGTCCCATCCTCCATTTCCAACGTGACGATAACGGAGAGGGTATAAATCACTTGTTAATGTCAACAAGATTATTATTTTGTTGCAAATTTCAAGTAGTCATCTTATCTCAAAGGATGACTAAGTGAATGATTATAGGATCGTTGGATATTAATAATTCTCGTTAGGAATTATTCTTATATGTTATTAAAAATTTTAATAAAGGGGTCACTTTAAAAAAAAAAAAAAAAAAAAAAAACAAATTGCAAATCGAAGAAACGTAATTAGTTACTTATCATGATCTGTTATATATTTCATTTAACGACAAACCTTTAATTTCCAGATTGAAATAAAAAGTGACGTGAAGAACAATTATCCGAAGAATAAAAATTGGCATTCACGTAAATGTAAATCAAATAAAAAAAATTATGATGCAAAGTTGATTAACATATATTCTTTTACCTATAAGCTTTTTATCATTTTATCTCATGATTCGCAAAATCGAAGGAAGCTAATTTAAGTATTCTCTCACATAGTTGTTATTAAAAGATATCGATAGAAGCTACGTAATATTACATGTATTTTCTACGTGAATGCGCGATCCAATCAAGAAAGCACTCAACCTCGTCACTTTGATTCGATTGCAATACGCTCGCAATGAGATCGCGTCACCAAAGGCAGTCTTACTCAGAAATTCCATATAGCTCAGATTATTATCGTTACGGCTAAGCGGGTTTACACAATTAATAACATTTGTAGCAAGAGTAAAGAAGAGCCATTTTCGATTAACGTTGTTGCATATTGAAAATAAACGGACTTCGAGGAATAAACGGTCTCCGACACAATTAACGCGAACGTTACTTTAATTGTTTACAATTGCATCTTGCTAATTATATAAGTGCTTGTCATTAACGTTCAACGAGTCTTTCCCGAGTGCCATGTGCATTTAGGCGAAAGCCACTACGCCAATGGATGCTTCAGATTCAACTATCGCCAGAAAGTTTGAGAGATGTAATAATTCGTAACATTACAGCATTACAATTGATAAACTTGATAGAAAGTTAATAATTTTCAATCACAATGAGATAAAAAAATATTTATGCTGATAACTGTATTTATATTACATTAATTTTGATTATATTATTATTATTATTAATAATAGCCATATAAAAATATTCCACAAAATAAGATTATTATAATTTACTGCAATATGAAGGCAATAAGCAAGTAAACTACTTTAATAACAAATAATTATTGCAAAAGTGTAATGTAAAATCTTTTTACAAAATACTAAATATTTTATATAGCTTAATAATTTATACATTTATATATTTATTAATTTATATTATTTATATATTTAATAAAATATTTAATAAAATTTAATTCTATTATTACAGAAATATATTTATAAAATTACTTAATGCATAAATGATTATTTTCTACGTTATCTTTGCTTTCTTCAATGTTGCACATTAATTTAAAATTTAAATATGTAAAAAGGAACAAATGTCAAAAAAAATGTAAGATCGAGTTGAATATATTTTTTCATTGCCCATTATTATTATTGCAATTTGATTTTATTCTCTCTCTCTCTCTCTCTCTCTCTCTCTCTCTATGTATGTAGATTGACATAAATTTATCAACAAGATTTGAATCAATCATTTATCCCTTAATTTCTTTTCAGTTCATACAATAATAATTTATGTAATTTATAAAGAAGTTGATCCGATATGACAAAATTTTACAGATGAATACTTAACGATATATGTATAATGTACTGTGAAGAATACACATAAATAATTTATTCTTAAATTGACGCTAATATTTCATTAACAACAAGATAATATCTCTTTTTATTAATTTTAAGATAATTTTTATTTAACCGAAATTTGTTCGTGCATTATCCTTCTATCTTGTTTTTTTTTTAACATTCGATAATAATTTATTTTAAATTCTGAATTAATTCTAGATTTTAAATGTCTAAAATAGTTTTATACGCAACATGTGATAAACACATTTGCATTAAATATACATTAAATTTATATCAATTAAAAGTTGAAGCAATTTTACACAAATCCTTGCACAATTTTACATAAAAAGTCAAATTTCGTTCGTATTTTCTTATCGAACAGATGCATTAATTATAAAAACACGTTGTTTAATTTGTGACAGTTTGTGTACTTTTGATCTGTGACAATGTTTGACGTGCGTTCACCAACTAAGTCGATTGCTCTCGCCATCCAATTGGCATGACAGTATTTTTCCGGCTTTCATGCATGGGCTTCCAATCAAACAATTCTCGTATGCGTACCGCCCATTGTTTTCAAAATTTTTCTGCCGCTTTTAACGAATTGCCAGTTAGTCCAGCAGATAAAACAGAAGCACGTACGTGGATGAGCTTGATAAAACTAATGATTTACGGAGCACAGGCGAGATCGCGCTTTCTCCTCTTATTTTTATTTGACGGCAAAAATAATAGAGTTGAATGCAAATTTATATAAAACAGCGCACGGTTACTGAATCCCTTAGCGTTGGTTAGGACTTTAAACAGAACTTTAAACAGACGCGAAAAAATTCATACATATTTTCACTCACCCATTTGCAGGATATATAATATTCAAGATGGAGTGACTTACCTGTAACATAAAAAAGATCTATTAAGATCTATCGGTATTACGCAAAAATTCGATAAGTAAAAAGATTAAAAGATGAAAACTAAAAAAAAAATTAATGCTGGATTGTCTAATCGTTTTCGCTAGTCGATTATGTGCTGACATTACTTTAGTATTTTAACGTATTTCTGAAGATAGGATCATAATATATTAAAGTGAGGCGATATTAAATTCTTTTCATTATTACAGTACAACGCGAGGTTTCCGCGAATCATCATTTTTTTTTTTTTTTTTTAAAGTAAAACAATTGGCTTTTTCTCTCCTTCTTTTCTACCAGTGCAAGTAGATTTGTGCGGTACTGTCATATCCAATTCGCGTGTCTGCCGCTCGTGAAGGCGCTCAATCCTGTTGGCTGTGGAAATACTCTCGACTCGTTTCATGGGCAAATGTAGCGACTATATGATATGCCAGAATTAGAGGACTAAGGTAGCAATCGCGGATTTTTATAGCCCTCCCGACTCGCCGTATCACGAAAGTATCCAAAGAGACTAATTTGCGGTTTCTCAAATTGCATGTCGACGAGTCCTTTTCGTAAAGGCGAACGTTCTTGCTGCTGGCAATTTAAAAAGAAAAAAAACGTGGATTTTTTTTTTTGAAATTTTGAAATGATGATTTTGAGATAGAGGATCTGTGTGAACAAAGGATTTATAAATTCAAAAATCAGTTAAATATAAAGAAAAAAAAAAAATAATATGCCAGAAAATCTTTGAAATCAAAGATCTGTAAATGATGGAAATTAAAAAGATATTAGTTTAGTTTATAATTTTAAAAAAATATATACAACGACTAGAAGTTTATGTCTACAATTATTGTTACAATTAAAAATTCTATTAGGCAAGTTCAGTTTTCTTGAATCTTCCCTTTTTTTTTAAATTCGATATCCTTGAATCTTCGTGTAATTCGAAATCAATTTTCAAGTAATATCTCTATCATAAAGGATTTTCACACATACGGATAGAGCACTTCAATGCTTTTTAATTAACGTGACGACGTGAAAAACGATGGAGCGTAATATGACGCCCCGTAATGTTCAAAGTATCGGCTCATTGCCGAAGAGTCATCAGAGAACCGTGGACAAAGCGAGAGCAGTAGTGAGCAATAATGACAAACAGGATGAAAAGCAGAGGCAAAGGATCGTAAGGGCATCGCGTGCTTTCAGGCCGAGGGTGAGGAAGAATGGAAGGTGCAGACAATATGGCGTATATCTGTAACACCGAGTCCCTGAAAAAGGACCGGGAAGTGCGGTCGTGTTCTCTTGCTTCTGTACATAGCATCACGTTTACGTTCTCTGTTTCCCTATGTTTCTACTCTCACTCTCTCATCCCCTCGTCTCCCCTTCTCCCGACATCTCTGGATTCCTCGCTGAGGCTTTGTTACGTTATTTATTCGTTTAATTAACTCTCCATCTCCTTTCCCCGCCTTGCTGCTCTTTGCAGATTTTAACACCGACGAGACACGCGACACTGTCTGCCAGGATTAAATCCGGTCGTGATTCATCTGTGGACGTTACGATAGAAGAAAGATGTACGTTTGTCGGAATCTTTATTTATTAAAAATGCCCTACACCCACCCTCTTGTCCAGCGACAAGATAACTCTCGCGATTTTTCTTAATTATCTTTTTTTTTTTTTTCGCAGTTCTTTCGCAGTTTCTTCGTATTTTATTCAATGGCCATGACACATTCAATACAAGTGCGAGTCAGTATCTTAATTAATGACATCATCTATTTATAAAATAGAAAAAAATGATCAAATAATTATCACAAAACATTTCTGTAATATGGTGTTGGCATTATTTGAATGTTTACAGAAAATCAAGATTATTCTTATCTTATATCTAGATTCTAAATTTATTTTATTTCTTAAAATACAATTATATTCAACAAAATTAGTGTGTGTGTCTGTGTGTGTGTGTGTGTGTGTGTGTGTGTGTATGCGCGAGAAATGAAGTAATTATATTTAATGTCAACGCTAATTATGATGGATATTTCTTCTACCTTCGCATATTATTTCTTTCTTTTTAATTCTACATAAGCACTACATTATCAAGTCATGACCTTTATCTTCTGCCAAATAATCTAGATCTTGAGAGAGATTCGGAAAAATTATTCGTCAATGAAATCGCCATGGCCTTCCGTAACTTTCCTTTCTTTCTCATCCGCTTGCCGTAGTCATTGACGCCAGAGGTGCCGATTAACCCGAAGTAAACAACCGCCCAATAACATGCTAATGCGAACGGGTTCCCGGATTGAGCGTAGGTGGAGTCGATGTCGGCGGATAGGGTAGCATTTGAAGGGACCGGGTAGGGGTTAGAAGGGTAGAATTGAAGGTAGAATTTGATACTGCCCGTGGTCTGCGACCCAACCACGTTATTAGTCGATCGAATAAATTTCGCGTCGATACTCTCGAAACGTGTCGTCAGTTAAGATTGTACACGTATGATATTTCAAGAAATATACGCATTCCGCCACACAAAAATATTATATATTATATATATTATAATATGATCCAGTACCATTAAATAGAAAATAAAATGATTAAGGAGAGAGGGGAGGTGGGAGGAAGGAAGGGAGGGAGAGAGAGAGAGAGAGAGAGAGAGAGAGAAAGAGAGAGAGAGTAGTCACTTATAGTTTAGTTATGAACTAATAATTCGTTCAAAGACATATATTTGTAATTGTTATCGTTTATGATAATAAATTATGTTATGATTAGAACTTGGAGTCTTCTAATATATTTCATGTTTTCTTCCTCGATAAGTTCGCGTGAGGTAAAAGGAATTAAAGCGTTCAAACAGGACGTTGATTTTTGGGGCAATATATAGAGTGCGAGTTATTTGCAAATTGTTCCATTTTTCAATAAAAATGCAGACCTCCATTGACCCAAATCCCTCGTCCTAAATAAATAAAGATAATCCTAGGTCCTCTAAAACATTTTTATAACTTTATTTCTACCTTTCGTATCTCTCTTTAATTTTATGCAATTTAAGCTTTCCTTAATAAATCTTTCACTTAATTTTATTTATATGCAGCTAATGAGATTGTAACAATTTGCTCGCTCTTATTTATATGCCTATATTTTAGATTAAATAAGAATTATTAAGAGTTTTTATTCTAGCCATATAGTACATATATATATATATATATATATATATATATATATATATATATATATATATATATATATTTAAAACATTTAATAATTTATAATACTTATATTGTATGTCACGAGAGGAATGATTAAATTAATCTTTGCCTATTTCTTTTATTGGTCATAGTATCGTATTTGTGAGTTATCGTAAAATCTGCTAGAATGGTTTCCTAAAGAAACCGGTGAGTGAGATGGAAGCGAATCGAAGAGATCTAATAGCGCAGCTTCAAGAAATACTTCCTAACTGGATTACAGACATTCCTCTACGTTTCTCATCGAATCAACCGATACACAGTAAGACACCTGGCAGTTAAGGAAAATGAAAAATTACTTCGTAACTTAGTTTTCGCTAAGTGGTCAGAGTGGACTTTCGTGTAGCTGCTTTCCGTAGGAAGACGGATCTAAAACAAAAGGATAAGTTCTAGAAAATATCAAACCATGAAGTGCCTCCCTTCTAGAATCAGTTGCTTATCTCAAGCGAGGAGAAACGAAGCACGAAAGACTTGGTTTATTTTATTCAAGTGCAATTTTTCATTACGGACCAGAATTATTTCCAGATATTGCGCAGAGAGTAATTTTTTTTTTTTGCTAATTTAATAAAGAATTAAGTACGTAAATAAATGACATACGCAGTAAATTCTATAATTTATGTTAAAAGGTAAATTGATTTCTTCGTAATTATGTCAACCATAACGTTTCTCGGTTTAACTACGGATAAATAATGCATGGCGAAGATGTAATCGGAAAATATTACTCGTACGAACCGATTATTCACGATTACGTTAATAATGTGTTATATCATTACAAAAACGTGAATAGCTCGATAGGTCGGGAAGCTTGCGACCCGATCGATCATTCTCGTGTTGCGTGGGCATATCGCTAATCGAGATAAATTACGCGATAGTCATTATCACCGGACCTCGTTTAATTCGACCAGTGATATTTTGGAAAACGTCCTAAATAAAATTCAAATTTATTTTCAATAACCGAATACCCAAATAAATTGTGTTGTATACGATGTGATAAATTATATACAGGATAAGCTTAACGAAAAAAAGATATATATATATATAAATACTATTCTAAAATCCACAAAAATCTCTTTTCAATTGTAATATTAAAAATGAAATTAAAAATAAATAAAGATTTCAATATCCACGCTTCAGTAATTATTAAAATTACAATTAAAATTAAAATAATTTTTAATTTTAATTATGCCGATTAAAATTGTTCGAGAAATTGGGATACACACTTCGACGCAAATGTAAAGAATTAGCTCGATTTTCTTTAAATTTCACCAAATTTCAATTTATATAGAATCAAGTTACGAAAGAATATTTATTTATTTTTTCTACATAAAAAAATATATCGCGCATTCATTAACGTTATAAAGAAAAAAAAAGAAAAAAAAACAGAAAAAAAAACTTTAGATATTCTAAATACAGGGCGATACAGAAAGTCGAACTGTCATAAGGTTAAATTTATGTAAATTAGGCGTGGCCTAATTTCATCGCGGATAGATTATATATCAAGAGCCAGACGTTGAAGTAAGCGATAAGAATCGCTTTTCGTGCGAGCGAGAATTATTTCCCAAATGGGAAAGGTGGATGAACTGCGAGCCGATCGATCGCGCGCGCGCGGAATCGCGTGTTCTGGGAATCAAGTTCAAGCACTCGCGCGATTTAATAGGCGGCTCAGTCGTCGAATACTCGCGACGGTAACAAGGGAGGGGGGGGGAGGGGGAGGGGGTGAGACGGACGACGGACGACGACGACGACGACGACGACGACGACGACGACGACGACGACGACGACGACGACGACGACGGACCGAACCGGACCGGACCGGGGGGTACGGTCGAAGTCCCGACGGTGGACTTCCGTCCGTCGGGTTCGTATCCCCCGGTCGTCCGTTCGCCCTCCCTCCCTACCCCCCCCCCCCGCCGACGATAAATGCGAGGCTACGCGACGCAACGTTTCTCTCTCGGAAATACGGTAATTGTACGGAGGGGTCAAGGGGCTCCGGGGTCGCGGGGAATAATTTTACGAGTTGCTACGAACTGCGGGGAACTTGCAGGCTGCACTTTAATTTTACACGAGATCGATAGTACGTGTCGGCACGTGTTTACGGTACGTACGTTACCACGTACGTGCGCCGTCGTCTCGACGTACGTTACATATGCCCTTATCCTTTATTCATACGGCTTCCGTAGCGTGTAAAGTCCTAATCGTCAAAGAGAAACGAGAACGCGCCGGAGGCAAAGGCCGCTTTTCCGTTTTACGATAAAACGATTTCGCTCGATGGGGCGAACGAGGGAAATCGAGAGACAATAAAATCGCATTAAAACCCCATTCCGCGGACACCGCTCCACTTTATCTCATTATCTCGCGCGGCAATCCGCCTCTGCTTATCTTCATCGATACAAAATTGGAGTCAACGTTCTCAATCAACAATATCATCTACGGGAATTCGTGCACGTGTATATAATCGTCGTTCGATCGACGTGTCTATATTATATGTGTACATGTGTACATGTAACGTAAACAATATGTATACAATTCCATCAAATTATAAGAGGAAATAATAATAGATATTTTTAGACAGTAAATACAAAAATAATCTGTAACACTTAAGCTTAACGATAAATTACTCAACAAATTATTTCATATATTCACACGCACTCGTTTCCATTTTTCATTTGGCATAGACTAATTATCGAGTGATCCAGATAGCAATTTTCAAATTTACAAAATCATATAATCTATCACTTTTATATTCTTTTTAGATCGATCGTTGTATATAAATATTAATGTCATTTTTATCATTAATTCTTCTCTCAGAAATCTTCCCTCAGAAACAAGATATACAATTTCATAAAATTATCTAATAGATATTTTTAGATATAAGTACGAAAATAACCTGCGACGTGTAAGCTTCAATAAATGTTTCAAATATACATATGTATTTACCTCCATTTTTTTATTAAACATAGAATATCGAGTGTGTTCTAGACAGCAATTTCCTATATAATTTACAAAATTATTATATAATTCATCATTGTACATATTCTCTTTTTAGATCGATCGATCGATCGATGTACCGAATATCAATATTATTTTTATCGTTAATTCTGCGCTCTCAGAAAGCTTCCCTCGGAAAGGTGCACCGATATAATGGCTTTTTCCAAAGCAATTATCTGTCGCACCTGTGCATCACGATCGAACCACCACGCTGTAATTTATGCGTAGCTAATTGTGTCTCTCGCATAGTGGAACTTCCGCTTCCCTCACAGCGACACGAGGGACAGAGAGAGAGAGAGAGAAAGAGAGAGAGAGAGAGAGAGAGAGAGAGAGAGAGAGAGAGAGAGAGAGAGAGAGAGAGAGAGAGAGAGAGAGAGAGAGAGAGAGAGAGAGAGAGAGAGAGAGAGAGAGAGAGAGAGAGAGAGAGAGAGATAGCCATTGATACTCGGCGATATAGAACGCTCGCGGCAGTGGGGTGAACACCGCTCGATTATAACAACCCCTTTTACAAAGACGGCTCCTTGTTCGTTTGCAAAGGACTTTGCGTTGTAAACAACAACGTCGGGGGCTTGGGAACACGAGACGAGAGAGTTGCGCGACGGCAAAACGCGACGGAGACGGGAAGTAGGTCGCTAGGACGCTAGCAACTTTTCCTTTCAATCCCCCGCAGGCCTGCCTGCCTGCCTGCCTGCCCCTGTTTCATCCCCCGGCGAACGCGTTTTACTATTCGAGCGATTCCTAGCACGAACGCGACGTTGATAATGAATCGAGATAATGCGAGGAAACGCGACAGCATCGACGACCGTTACAACAATACAACAACAACAACAACCGAAATTCTATCGCATTGCGAATTTGCGCATTGTCGTTTCTACGCGAGTTTGCCAATTGCATTTACTGCTTATCGCGTAAATAGAACGCTTAAATATATGGCGAACAATTGCCTTTCCCTTTGACAATTTATAAAGTTACGTTATAAAAAAAAAAAAAAAAAAAAAACTAGGAAAATGTTCTCGCTCATAAAGTTTCGTGAACCTGACAAATTTACAAACAAAAACATTAACCCGATGCATTTTAACAATGCGTAGAATTTGTTACTGATATGAAAAACTATGTTAAGTAAAATTACTAAATTATGTTAAGTTATACAAAATATATATATTTTGCATTACCAATGCGTCACCGTCATATATAACTCAACGACACGAGCAGGCGACAGTTTTAATTAAAATTTAATTAGCACACTGTTGTATACGACAAACGTTTGTGTAATTTTGGACATGAAATTTAGTTTCTATAATTAATAAAAGTGCTCGTTTCTCTTTAATGCAGATACATTGGCGAACAACTTGCATTCGATGTATGCAGTACAAAAGAAGCAACAAATGTGCATAAATATTTAGTAGAATGCTCGCAACTACATTGCCGTAAACTTTTCGCGATATTATTTCGATCAATATCATTTCCGTTCTGACATTTAACTTTTTTAAACTTGACTTTTATTACAGGAAACATATCTTACAAGAGCTTAAAATACAATTTTCAGAATTCAACTGTTGTCATAAATCCCACACATCCTAAGCTAAAACTAAGATTGTTCGGTGTTTTATATATGAGTTTAAAGTAGATAGTAAAGAGATATGGTAAATTGTATGTAAAAATCTATTAATAAGCCTGTTCTCTTATTTCTCTATTGCTCTTTATATATTTCTACAGATTTTGCCAATTTAGCAAAAAATATCTTAAAAATTCTTACAATGTTTATATTTATATAAAAACAGTTTTGAAAATTTTTTTTTATTAGCAAAAATTGTTCAATGTTTTACAATGTCTGAAACGTTTTTACATTGTTCATATTTATGTAAAAACAATTCGGAATTTAAAATTTTTTTTTAATAAACAAGAAAGATTAATAATCGTATGTTTCATTTGCAATGAGTAAAAGAGAAAAGCATTAGCTTTACGATTTTATGTCGTCGTATAGCGAGAAAAATGGACGGATCAACACAATAGAAACACAGTTTACATGTTACGCTAAGCGTTGACAGCTTTGATGTAAGTGTTCCCAAGTCACATGATCTGTCACCATTTGGAAAATTATAGTGAATTACATTACACACGTGTTGAATAAACTATAAAGGTGATTATTATGGGCTTCCAGTGAAAGACACAAATGACATTGTGTAACGTGCACAGTGAATCATTTTACCTGTATCTCATATTGACAAATCGCGAGGATAAAATAATCTATTGTATTATTATAGTGTGTTAATTGTTATTTTTTGATGGAAAACGCCCAATATAATAAATAAAATGATAAAATAAACTAAAAAGAAATTTCAAATGTCACTTTCATAAAAGACGCAATTGACACACTACGTACGTGTATGTTCTTCTCTTTAAGGGTTATTAAAATTTAGAATTACGCACACACACACACACACACACACACACACACACACACACACACACACACACACACACACACACACACACACATACACACATTTCACATTGACAAACAACAAAGATAAAAATAATTTACTGTATTTACAGTATGCGACACAAGATTAAGAGTGTAGTTGTCACCTCTTCGGTTTTCGGTCGAAGATTTTGATTTTTTTTTTCCCAATTTTCCGATAGATAGGAAAAGTTTCCGGTCAACAACTCTAAATTTTAATAACCTTAGAGAGAGGAATATATACGTATGCGTACAATTTGTTTTTTTTTTTCAAAAGAAATCTCATTTATTTCAGAAAAGAACATCACGATAACGGTAACGGTTCCAACAAATCCAGGTCAGCACTCTAAAGGTGACAACCGTGATTTACGAGTCATATTATTGGCCAATTTGGATGAGTGCTTGTCCATCGGTGGTTACATCGCGGTCAGTTTGTAGATGTCCGACAAATTACATCGTTGCAAATCGCACCCTCGCGACCACCACCTTTCGCACACATATTTCCGCGTATTCCACTCGCACTCCCTCGTTCTTTCGCGATCCTGTACAGCATACAGGCGGCCAGGAGAGGGGGAGGGGGGGCTGAAAAGATTATCGTCGACAGATTACCCCGGATGTTAAAAGCGCTCCCGCGGACGGGAGCCACCCCCCCCTCTCCCGCCGGAAGCTCGCGGATTAGCGAACAAAGTAACGACTCCGTTATCCGCTTAAGTAGATTCGTTGATAAAATTCTGCCTTCCCCCGATGATGGATTTGATCGGTTCACTGCGCCGAAGGCGATGCGACAGAGAGATTGAATTATGATGAACGAAATATCCGGTGTACTCGATGTGGCACGAGCATTGGAGTGAGAAAAATAACAGCTTGTCATAGAAAACATGAATAGTGAGACAGGACTACACAAGATTCAACTTTTACTCTGTCCTTTTAAAATATTACTTTAAACGTAGCCTCATATATCGATTTCGAATATTCAACGTTAATCGTTCAAAAAAAAAAAAAAAATATCAATGTATTTGTTCAACATATTTTAATTAATATAGTATAATTTAAGCATATTTTATAATTTAATTATAATTTAGATAAATTCGGTTGTACAAGGTTGTAATGTTAAATTTTAATAGTACTTACAAATATTGAGGGACAATTAATCATAAAGAAAAAACGCTAGAGGCGTCCTACGTTCGATAAAAATTAACCGTAGTCTACCATATAATTCATTTTAATGTATAAGATTTACAAAGTTACAATTATGACTCATTCAAAATTAAATCCATCAGAATCGTGTGTTATGAAGTAATATCAAGCATTTTTCAGCTTCGCCGACATGTTCTTACGCTTTCGGACGTGCCGTTCCGATCGTCGCGGGGTGGAGACGAAAAAAAAAGAAGGGGGGGGGAGGAGAGGGAGGGAGAGAGAGAAAAACTGCAAGACAATGCCGTCAGTTCGAAAAGAGAAGAAATAGCTGGAGCGTGTCGGATATTATTGTCGTCGGTGTAAGTGGGTATGGGAAAGTCGGGGGGTTGGGTCGGAAAGAAGGAGGGTGCGAGTAGACGCACGCGGAGGAGAGTCGTCGGTCGCACATGCACGACGACGACGACGACGACGACGACGACGACGACGATACAATTTGGAGCTTTGCACCGGAGGCATGTGACAATATCACGGCTACGTGCTACGTGCCTCATGGGCGACGCCATGCTTGGGAACTGCTTACGCCTACGAGGAAAACGCAACCACCGACACCGGAGTAGGACGCCAGCGTCTACACACGTGCCAAAGTGAGGGGGGGAGGGGTGGGAGGAGTGGATGGGGGGAGGACGGGTGGTTTGGCCGGGTGCACGTATAGAGAGACTAAGGAAAAGGAAGGCAGCGTATCCTGAAGTGGCGGGTAGGCGCGTGCTCGGCAGGATTTTCTGTATTTGGATTTGTCGGATTTGTCAGATTTTTCTCAGACGATGCTCCCTCCCTCCCCTCCCCCCCACACCGCTCCTTCTTCTCCAGACTGCAACCAACACTCGAGATCGTCTCTTTCCTCCTCCCCCTCTCCCTCTTCCCCTTGCCCAGACTCCTTATGTCTCTTATTCGTACGCTCGCCAAGAGTGCATGCCGAGCACTTTTGAAAAGATTTAACGGAATTTTGTGTTGGCAAGCTTCTTCTAAAATAAATAAATCCAAAAATAAAATCTAGAGCCTTCGCAGCGTCTAAAAATATTCCAATATCTATTTTAATGAATTTCTACAAAATGCGTGTATTTGTTCTTGATATCCATTCGTTTCTCCTCTTCGGCCGTCCATCATGTTTATTTAAATTAAACAACTCAAACGTTAATTGCACTTTTATACGGTTTTTTTTTAAAAAAAGCTCTACAAAGTCGATTTAATAATGTCGAAAAATGTCGATTTTATTTTATTGAGTGAGAAGACGAAAATTACAAGTTTCATACGTGTGTAATCCGTTTCATCTTTCCCTTGTCATCCGAGTCAACGATCGCTAAAAAACGTTTGCCGGTGCGGAAGACGCTCAAGTACCAAAGTCTAACAATGGAATCGCCGGGCTCTTATAATGTCTTGATGTCTTGATTTCCGTTTAGTGGCTTCGGCAAATCTTTTCGATTCTTTTGAGAGAATTGCGCTCTGTCATAGTTTCGCAAAGATTTCAAGTGTTTCCCATTTCTGCTCCCGACAGAGAGAGAGAGAGAGAGAGAGAGAGAGAGAGAGAGACTCGTCCGTCGCGTACGACCGGTCG